>MU388852.1:163268-346042 GCA_022578795.1 Xylariaceae sp. FL0255 | reverse complement strand
AAATTCTCGTTGGACGTACCCCCCCGCTTTTTAAATTCCTTTTTTTTTATTTTTTTTTTCCCCTTTTTTTATAATCCCCCCCCCCCCCCCCCCCCCCATCTCTTCCGTAAAGAAAATATACGATGCGGAGTGAAATTATCTGCCACGACTATTCTCGAATACACATGAACAGAGAGGCAAGCCTACTGGCGACATGCCGAGCGCCTACCTACCCAATTCTGACCCTCTCAGACTTTATACAGTGATTGCAAAGTAGGTGAATAGATTTCTGATCAGTGCCTTCCATGTAACTTGGAGAAAAGGAACGACGAACTCGACAAACAAATTCGGCTTCTTTAGTTTCTTTCCCAACAACGTCGTAAGCCTGGACGCCCCTGTCTTGGAAAAAACCCATTTGACTTGACTGATATCTTTGCAAACCTCGGACCTGATAGCACACATACTCTCCTCGTCAGTCAACCAGACTCTTATATCAGAGGTAGGTAGTCTAAGTACACATGCATCCAGACACAAGCAAGGCCACGAAGACATCAGCGAAGAGTGAAGCGGGAAGTATTTGCCGACTTTTCCAATATCTAAGCAGGAATCTCCAGCAGCAATAGACAGATCACGAAGACAGTAAGCAACAGCAAGAGTCATAACAGCAATATGCTCGACAAGGGGTATCGATTGATCAGGGAATCTCATATATCAACAGAAAGGCTCAACTCGCCCGCGATGATGCACAGATGCAATTGCCAGAGTATGTACAGTACAAGTCCTCCAAACCCTCCCAGGGGACAAAATAATGTACGCGAACGGAAAACAGAGAGTCCACAACGCCATGCATGCCGGAACAAAAGCACATATCCATCATCCTTGCCCTTTTCTTTCCTTCTCTCCATCCCGAGATTCAAAGCGGCTCATTCACAACGTACCAACAACAATAACCTGCCAACCCATCTCCTCACCATCACAAGAATCCCAAACCTATCACCCCCCCCCCCCAAGCAAGAACACCTCCCTTCCTCTACTAATTCCCCCCTCAATTCCGAGCCAAAATGTCCGCAACCCGTCTAGCAACCTCGCCCTTGCCGATCTCGAACCCCGTATCAAGAACTACCATCTCGCCCCGCCCGCCACCAAGCGTGACAACACGGACCCAATCAGGCGCAACCTCGGCCGCAAGCAGCCGAACGCAAGCCGCGCCCTCATCGCGAGAGATACCCATACGGAACGAGTCCTTCAGTTTCTCGAGCAAAGCAGGCATAGCAAAACTGATTCGAGATTCCCCGGTTGCTCTGCCGAGCATGGCTAGCAAAGCACTGGTCTCCTCGACTCGGTGGAGAGCTGCGCGTCGTGCTGCCTGAGCGGGCGTCAGGCCTGTGAGTTGGGCGGATTGTTTCTGGAGGGATTTCATCCGGATGCGGTCTAGGAGAGACATTTTCTTTGGTTGCTCCTCTGCTGCAGTGGTGGATGTGTTATGTGTTGATGGTGTAGCGACAGTACCTGCTTGCTTTTCCTGCTTCTTGATTGCGATGCCGTGTTTGAGGTCTTCGAGGCGTTGTTGGCCCTTGAGTTGGATAGAGGAAGCTTTGGTAACAGACTCGCAGAGTGTGACCTGGGCCTTGGGCAGACCCGCCTTAAACTCGGCCAGAGCGCTTGTGTTATTGGAATGTGACCAGAGTGCCGTGAGGTTCGTGCGGAATATCGTGTGTAGTTTGCTCTCGTTCAGGGGACCGAAGCTGCGCGATTGGTCTATCTCGACACAAACCTTGCCCCGGCCATAATTCGAGAGAGCGAAGGGGCTGTGGTTCTCTAGCATTGCGGACGGGGTGGAAGAGCCACCAAGAACACCGAGACAGATGCGGATGTCGGCATTCGTCACCCTCTTCTTGGCCCAAGTGCGCGCGATATTCGGGCACAACACGCGTAGATCAACAGGGACATTCGAGCCATTGTGTGCGTAGTGTAGTGTCAAAGTCTTCAAAAAGGCTCCAAAGAGGTCGATGAGGGAAAGGAGTTCATCGGGAAGCTCGCCAGAGTTGATCTTGGGCTTCGCATCGACCTCGATATCTGAGCCGGCTAGGGATGTGTCGGCCGTGAGAGGTGATGAGCATCGCGAGGGAGACGATTCGAGACGCAATTTTTTGAAGAGAGCACCGGTGTCGATGGCAGACGCCTCAGAATCAGAGACGCTGGGGCTTCGTACCCGTTTTCGGGGGGTGGGCTCAGGGCGAGCCTTCTTAGGAGGGCGGCCGCGACCGCGTTTGACGGGTTGCTGCTGTTGCTGCTGTTGTTTTTGTTGGGCGGAGTTGGGTGCAGCACGCGGTGTGGTGGGGGAAGCGGCACTCTCGTCGGCTGATGAGTCGTCTTCAATGGTCGCGATGACCTTGCGTTTGCGGGAGGCGGGAGTGATTGCTTCGAGCTTGATATTGGTTTTTTGGGGAGTGAGGTCTTTCTTCATGCCGGTGTCGGTCACAGTCTTAGAGACTCGAGTGAAGCTGCTGATGTTGGATGCAGATGCTCCTTGGCTCTTGACCTTGGAGCTGGCCATTGCCCTCCCATACTGTCTGACGGTGGCAGGCATCGTGATGTGATGGTCGAGGCTTCTCCGGGAAGAAGAGTTTTCCTCAAGATTTCAGAGTTCTCGATTTCTATTCAATTGAGTGGGAAAGAGACACAGTCCAGAACACAAGACAGAGGTAATGACAATTGGAGAATGTCTATCAAGAAGCAAGAGCGTTGGATGTTATGGATTGTGTTTTGTTTGGGTAGGTATGAAGTGGGAAGGAGTACAGACCTGCTATCTCCTTTAAGAGGTATCATGGATACAGGCAGGTCGCGCTATGAGGTCGCGTCACTGAGCGCAAAGCTCCACTGCAGAACGCGACTGGGCGCGTAAAGGGCCTCCACATTGGGTAAAGCCCGTCCCCCCATGACACACCCCAAACATCTCATTCAGAACAGCCCGCAACAACAGCTGCTAAGACCCACCACATCTTGCAGTTCTGCACGTCTTTTCCATCAAAGCAAGTTAAACAGATCAATGTGCCATCTTCTCATCGGCACTCTACTCCAGTAGCTGCAGTGTATCCTGCTCCATTTTCTTCCTATGTAAACGGGTGAAACCGGATGAAGCCATTACTTCTCTATCCGGGCTTTTCCATATCCTGTTTTAGCACACAGAGAGATCAATGTGCAAAGGATTAATTGCCTCGGCTCATCATTCCTGTGACCACTTGCCGAACATCGGAACGAGATCCCCAGATGCAGTCGATAGCTTTACCGACAGCACATGTGAAGCCATATGCACATTTCATCACAACTCATACATAGTATTGCTTCATCGTATCCCGAATTGATGACACACATGGTTGATTATTATGAGGTCAATTCATTACTACTTGACTATTCGCCTGTGCTAGACTTGGCCCCTTTTAGGGCGGCCGGCTTAAGCCGTAGGCTATAGTACTAATTCGCACGCCATTCCATTAGCTTTCCCCTTTTCCATCTGCATGCTCACTGAGACTAACGCAGTGATGCAAGTCCGAGGCAAATCATTGATACATGTGACGAGTGTATTCTCTCGCCCTTTCCCTCGCGAGACACCGAGCCGTGTCATTGAGCATCTAGCTCAATATGTTGCAGTCACTGCTTCCCCTCCATGTTTTGTGTAGACCCGATAATGCCCCCTTGGTTCCCTGTTGCTGTTGGTTGATGACCCTGAACTCCTCCAAAATCACAAATAGAAAACGCTCGCTAGCAATACAAGTACAATGCCGAAGAGACAAGGAACCTGGCATCCTTAACCCATGACTTCCCGTTTAGGAGTCCTTGCAAGTTGTGGGTGGGTTTAGTGGTCGGTGGCCGAGCAAAACTCAGCGACGCATGGCGTACTGCCAATGGTCAGGATGAAAGCTGACAGGACTTGGCGGAGGTGGTGCAGGAACGTCCCAGTCGCGCTCTTGGATGTTGCGGACGGGAGTTGCAAGCTTGTTGTCCTTGGATTGCAGTGTCGCGTTCAGGCTAGCGAAGAGGTCTGACGAAGCTGCTGGGCGGCTGTTCTTGCTGGAGGGCGGTGAAACCGCAACAGGGGCGTGGATCTGGCCAGGCATGTTTGTGAATGTTATAATGTTCAGTTCCTATACAAGAAATCAGTATCGGGCGAGATGAACTATGTTTTGTAGCAAGGGAGAAAACTCACGTGTGTGTCGTGTGACAGACAGTGAGTCTTGCGATTGACTGATTCTGGTGAATCAAGGGCAAATAAATTATGATTGCAAGACTTGTCGTGTCAAAGAGTCTGTTATTGTGTTGGTGATGCAATCAGACAATGACGAGACTTCAGGTTGATGCTGATGTTTATGTGTACGTAGGGAAGACGATGAGGCTCAAGGGAGAATTTAGTGAGGTGAGGAGATAAACACGTGGCAGCTTGTTTTGAATTAAGCTTGGTCCGCAGTAGTGTGAAAGAGGGCAGCGACGACAGAGATCGGTCTTGTCTTAAGTAGCAGGAAGATTAAAGTAGAAAGATAGTTGAGGGAGGAACGATCTCGTTTGAAAGAGTGAAAGTTTGTTCTGCCGTTGCTGGAAAGAGCGGTGGATATAAGTCTGTCTGGGTGATCGGGACTTATAGGAATGTGTGGCGGATGGATGGATCTACTAGCCCTGGTCGGCAAGAGCGACAGGATGGTAGATATGTATGTCTATGTGGTGTGCTGTAAACATGTGTGAGCCTGTGTGCGGTGAATACGTGTAAGTCGTCCCATCCACAGCCTCGACATACAAAATGAGCTATGGTTGTCCCCACGCGATACCAGATCTAGAATCCTGAAATCTTGGAATTCGGACTACGTGAGACAACAGCGTTCGTGGCGCAGGTATCCCCTTCTCTCGGTCCTTTCTTTTCCTCTTTTTCTTCGTTTTCCTTTTTTAACAGGTAAACAGAGCACTGTCCCTTCCGTCCGTGCTGTCGGAAACCGAAGTCTGCGGCTGCGTTGAGGATGGCCCAGTTAGGTCAACTGAATTGTGGTTCCCTTTGTTTGCTGTATGCAATGTAGATCAGATGCACAACTCCTATTGTCGGCAGAGTATGCAGGTGCAGAGGTGTGTCTGGGAGCAGAAAAAATAAATTACTAGTTGAAGACGTAGTAAGGAGTAGGTGGACAGAGAGAAGAGGAATCAGTGATGAGCAAGCTCGACTTGTTGGGGGACAGGCTAAGAGGAATGCTCGGGATATTTATCGATCTACCCCGGGAGACAAAAAGGGCTTGATCAAGCGAAGAAGCAAAAAAAAAAAAAAGTTGATAAATTACTGGTCGTGCGACAGTGAGTAAACAACGTCAATGTACCTGCTACATTGTATTGTGCACCTAAAATAAGTGTCATTGGAGCTTAGCTGGCAGTAATCCTCCCGAGGCTATCTCACGGAGTACCTATCCCGTTATAGCATCACCGCATTGATAGGCACTAGACAGGGTCGGCACGTTTGGACCCCAGTCTCCAGGTCCGGAGTGGGCGAAGTGACACATTTTAATCTGGAGAATCTGGGGGGTGGCTTGTTCCGTTGGGTCAAAAAGAACAGTGAGCACAATGAAAAAAGCCACAGGGCAAAAAAATGAAACAGGGCGGTTTTTTTTTTCATTTCATTGCTCGGACATTCAGGGTGAGCTGTGAATAAGTCTCTGTGGCATACGTGTCTATGCATTCATTCACATCCCTTCTTTTTGATCAGTATTTGAACGGTCAAATTGGGTCAGTGGCGGCGATATATCGTTACCTCAAGCCAGTACCTCTCTCAAGATGCCGAAGAAAGACAACAGTTGTATTGAAGGAATGAACGAGCCGACGGGTTGTGAGAGTAGGAATGAGGATTTGACACAGGCAGGCTACATACCTCCATCTTGGTCGCCAGGCTGACTGCGGCGGTGTGTATATTTTATGTGTTGGTGGCAGAGCACAGGCATCCGTGCCGAAATTCCCAAAAACCTGGCACGTTGGGTTTTAGATCAAGCCGTGTCTGTTCTTCCAACGCGAATGATACAATTCCCTTTTCAGTGTGATGACGTTTGTCACTGTTGGTGCAAACGCCCCGGGCCTTTTACTTGATACCCAACAACACACAGCATATGGAAAAGTCGATTTCTGATCTTCAGGCCTCGAATGGTGTTTCCCCGAGAGGATGGTAATATTAGTTGTGTTGGTACATCGTACCATTTCCATAGGACTGACCCCAACGACCACAAATGAATGCATCTACTCCAAGGCTACAGGATCATGCTGTTACAGTGCTGTTGGGACCAATCCCACGGTAATAGCCCAGTCATACGAGGTACAGTTGCTATCTAGGATATTCGTTACAGACAAAAGTAGCTGCCTACGGCGATTACTCCTTGAGGGATGCTGCAATGTTGGCAGCATCGGTGACCAATCCCTTGGGAAGGCAGGTACCTCGTTTCATTGATTCGCTGAAGAAACCCCCTGAGTGCAAGGGCACAACTCGCACACGTGTACTCGGACTTTCAGCGTACGATGTAGTACCAGATCGACTTGCCTGAAGTATCATATTTAGGGAAATGATAGCCTGGTGACGCTACGATCCTATCATAGACAGTGCCAGACCGTGCAGGCGGTGTAAACCACGTTTCTGAGTTGCTCTACCGATGCCTACTTGGCTCCATGTATGTGCATGTCACGACCGAGAAAAGGGGGCGGTATCTGGAGCGGTAAGCAATGTAAACAGCCGGAAGAGGCGGTGATATCTCATATTACAGTAATTTGACTTGTGCTTAGTGAATGTGTGCATCATCAGAGGAGGGAGGTATTTATCATATGCTTGAGCAACAGAGGAGATGCAATTTTCCTCTCGGGATAACGCTTAACGAGGTACCTGAGTACCAAGGTAATCAATAATGAACTCGACAATTTTCTGACCTGTCCCCGGAAACCTGTTAATTACTGAAATGTGGGGAGGTTGCGACGTGGGTTTCCCCAGGCTCGCGGCGGAAAGACGCGTCCTTTCGGCAAGTGACCCAGTAACAGCTCCTAGTAACGCGGTCTGAGCTATCAGATTATGCACACCACAGGCGCTGTTTCATAGGTTACTACTTTGTAGTAATATCAAGTATCCAGTTTAAGCCAGAATTCATTTATATACTTATCAATCAGCAGGCTCTTTCCCCGGGATTCATACTTCATTCAGAGATATCTCAAAGGGGTAAGTAGCTCTCAGGTGAGAATGCGTGCGTATTGCTGCAGATAACGGGTGAGTCAGTCGTAACGGAAGCAATACCTTACCCGAAATGAAGAAGTGGCTCGGTTATGGAGATCAAAGAGAAAAAACTTGCATTTGGCTAGTTTTTTGCGATTGCGAAACCAGCTTATGGAGTACATTGGTCCTGCGACAAACTGCCAAACAGAGGGGGAACTGGCAATTTGGCAGCTCAAAGACAGTGGGGGGCTTGGGGGGACTTTTTGGATTCCAATTGAAACGTTGCAAGATCAGATCAAGGGTCCCCCGGTCGTTCTGGTAAAGAATGCTTCCATCAAAGCTTCGATGCATGCGGACTTTTCCTCTCTTGTCCAAGGCAACCGATGCCCATCCCAGTTGGGATAAAAAATCATGGTCAACCGCCGTTCGACCGTTCCAGTTCTTCGAATTGCAAATTCTTTCTTCTACGTTTCCCGTCAATGTCATCATCCTTCCCAAGCCGGTTAAAGTTGTGTGTCACAACCATTGGTTTTGGAGACTCTCGAAAACGCAGGTGGATGCTTACCAATGCCCTAGGTCTGAAGATGAAGCGTCGAAGGAGCATGTGGGACTGGGTCAAAGACAGCGGTCGACTGGCTTATCATCTCCGAATACATAGCTAAGTCTATTAATGGCCTACCTCTTTACCGGTAATTCAGAGCGGAAGCTGAGATGCATTGCTGTACGTAATCAGGAGAATGGGGGATCGGTCATACTTTGCGGTTGGCAGGGCTTCCTTACCTCGGATAGCTTAACCAGAGCTTACTAGCCGCATATTGTTAATAATAATAAACCACCATCGTCTGATGTCGACAGGTACAGGGTATCTTAATGCAAGTCAACACCCTTCTCACCGGTACCCGTCTCCAGACTTTCTCCAGTAGGAGCTCTTGCGGGCGAAACCTTCCCTCCCCACAGCGGCCGCATTGTATTTTTCGCTCATCGTTATCTCAGTAAATCCATCTCTCCTCTTCATCGACTTCTCTGCTTGGCATCGGGCTTGGAACACTCACCGACGATTCCACAGCATTGACATTTCCTACGTCCGAGACCTCGTTGCATTTTGTTTTTCTTATGCTTCGGACGCTGCCCGTATATATAAGTTGAACATTCCGAGGTGAAAATGCAAGTGGCCACATGTGGCATCAAGCAGCCAAGCGGATCCTCTGGGGTCGACCGGTTGCCCGTTTCTGCTCTGGCAAGTTCCAGCGCTTCCACAAACAGTATGCAGAGGAACGGCGTCTTGTTTGATTCGGGATGAGCAACGGTGGCATGATTAAAGGGCCCCTACATACCAAACACTTGTTATTCATAGCATTATTGGCCCAATGTTGCGTTGGTAATCTGACACTTTACACATCATTCCCAAATTCCCCGGTCTTACATCTCCAAATCAGGAGCGATGACCATTACAACAACAACTTTTAGGTAGCGTTGCAGCCAATCCGTTGCCCTTACGACCAAGGTTTAAGTTCAGGATCAAATTAGGGGGCCCGTGTTTGGAAAGGAATTCACCCCAACCAACCCATCACAATTCCCCCTCTGATCCGCATCGCCGGGAATGGGCCGTCGTGCAACAGTCCTATTTTTGTTCCGAAACATGCATTGGATTTTAGTGGTAGCTATCATTCTAAACGGTTATCGACCCGATCGACTTTTTTGAATATGCTATGCTGCTCCTGGGTTAAAGAGGCTACCTACCTTTGACCGAGCAGGTATATGTGTCCCCGCACCCGTCAAAGGGACGTAGGTTACATACATTGCCCTCGATGACTCGAAATTGCGGTGAGCTTGCTGTGCGTGATCCGGTAGGCTGCAATTCGACTGAGTTGGAGGCAGATATCCGTGGTAGCCAGGTCCCTGATTCCTGCTTGCTGGTCTGGTACATGACAGGTCTCTTACCTCGGGCCGCTAAGTCCCTGCACATCGGCATGTGTACAGCAGCCATTAGGAGCGCCGTAGAGTGAAATGGAAATTGCTTATTCTACATCCGATGCGGTGTCATCTTAGCTGCCCTCAGCTATGAGTCTCAGCGCGTCAGATCATACTACATATACGCACGTAAAGCACCCAGCTTTGCCGGTTCCAGGATTTCAGCATTTGCTGCATGCGACTCCTGGCAAAGCCAAGAAACATTCGTCAGACTTCATCGCCCGCTCAATAGAAGAACTTGGTCGCTGCAAGCTTCTCACTACTACTACTACTACCAACCAGATCAGGCCTCTGAGGACTTTATTTGATGCATCGAGAGTTGAAATAGGACTCATCATGCTGTCAAAAGATATCCGCTGACATTGAGACATGACGACATTTACATGTCGGTGTATACTATGTTTAGCTTGGCCACTGAGAGCTATCATGTCAGCCTCATGTAAGCAAGTGTTGCCCCTATTAGCATGCGCCATGCCGCTTCTAGCTGCCTGGGCAAGAAGCTCAGCTTGTGAGTGTCCCTAGGAAGCTTACACCTCACAGGAGAGTCTAGGCTTACACGTAAAGAGACATCCTCCTTCGACAAGATAGGAGATCCATCGACTGTGTTAAACTCATTGCCTCGAACAGGTTCTAGGCGCCAAGATTTCGTGAGCCAGAAATTGTGCCATGTTTCTTTAAGTGATTGGACATTTTTCTCGATGTTAGATTGCGAAAGGGTTTTAGTAAATGACCCAGGTAACAGTGCTTGATCGTTCACCCCTATCTCAAGATGTTCGCGCATCAACATAAACTATTTTGAAGCTGTGATTACTCCGTAGTCCCGTCGATCTGTCAGTGTGGAGGGTGGAGAACACGCTCATCCAAATCTCGCTTCCAAATGTCAAAGCTTGGCAACCGATATTATGCGGGGAACGGATCATGATATATATGTTTAATGGTAACATAAAGTGGCAGGCATCATTCTATATACCTATGTTTGCAATTTCTTGTTGCTGTTTATGCTCGAAACGTGAACTGCTTTGGGGCTGCATGAAGGGTTCATGACTACATCGACCCCTTGTACAGAGAAGACTATAACTGCTCGTACCCTCTAAGAGTACTTCTATAGCTAGCGATTCATCATTTGATAGCTTTGAAAATGAGAAGAGTTGACTACATAGTCAGAAGATGAGTGCCACACCTCGGGATTCTGGCATGCGAACACGTAGGATCAACATATTAGCGAGACCTATCTACATCCTGGTACCGAAAGGACGACAAGGTAGCAATACGTCGGTTAGAAATCTGTACACTATCGCCTAGCTATTGTCCATCGAAATGTTTTGACAAAATTCCTTGATTATGCCGTGAACATGGCCTGATGATTACGACTTAGCTACTTCTCATTCTTCTCCTTCCTCGTCTTCGCGTCGGTTCCGTCTGCGGCGTCGATCTCCCTCATCCTCCTTCGTAAATGGCGGCATCGGTTGCCATGGGCTAGGAGCATCCAACTCGGTAGATCTCCTTGATGAGCTCGACCTCGACCGCTGAAGTAGATTGCTACCGCCGTCCTCGGTTGTACGCGGGCGCATCGGTCCATAAGGCCTCGAGCCCCTTTGCCCGATCTTGGAGTCTGAAGACGAATAATTCTCCCCGCACGTATGACAAGTTCTTGGGCAGGTTTTAGTTGATTCAATCTGTGATGCCGCTGGTAGTTTCCCATCCGTCCGCAATGAAGGATTGAGCGTCGGAGACGGTTCCTTCTCTTCGCTATGGGTCGGTGGCCGATGCTGATGCTGGATAGATTGATCCTCTTGGCCCGGAGCAGCTTTTTCTGGCTTACTGACCCGTCTATTTGCCTTACTACTCGTCAATGATGCCCATTCTTGGCTGATGCTAAGTGGACGATCTCTATATCCTAGGGTTGGGTCTGAGAGAGATGTTTCTGTTCCTTGGCCACGTCTACTTGGCCTTGAGCTCTTCCGATATGTTTGTTGGCTCTTAGACCTCCGTTGGTCATCCTTGCTGACCCGGCCGATTTCTTGAATGGGGTGCCTACGCACCCTTTTCGTGTCCGGCGTATTCGGAGAGGAGCTCGCATCTCGTCGTTCTGGAAACTGCTGCTCAGCATGACGATGTGCCCTATCTTCTCGCTGAGATGGGATTGGAAAGTAGAGCTTGTGCTCAATCCATCCGGGCCAATCCTATTTCGAATCAGTCCTCGAGTACGTCCGCCCATGACAAATTATATGATAGCGATTGTAGAATGAAACTGGATCTTACAGCTTGGCCATTCTTCGTTACGTTAACGGAACCGTCAGGGTAGTGGAAATGATGCTCAACATTTCCTTCCAAATCTGATTGACGACGTGATTCTTGCTCACTGTTCCTGCCGGGTACAGGAATAGGAACAACAAAACCAGGTGGCCGGCTTGTTCCTCGTTGCTTGACTGGCGTACTCCGCTGCGTAACTTGTGACTTTGCGTAATTGTGAAGGGCATTTTCGACTTGTTTCTGAAGGTCTTCGGTTTCATTAAGGATGTCAAAACTTGGGCTACTTATATCTGAACTATCGGGCACCCTATGACTTTGTCGATGCTTCTCGATCTCCAATCTCATAGTTTGGATCATTACTCTAGAGTTCTGAAGCTTGATTTTCAACATGCGTCTAATGCATTGTCAGTCTGAATCAGATTATCAAAGAACATGTGATGTAATGAGAGATGGAAAACGTACACTTTTAAGCTATTAGCTTCTCCTTTTGAGACTGACTCGTCCAGTGAGAGGACTGAAGTCAGCGTTGAAACAAACGTCATCGCAAATCGAATATTGAGACGAAGTTCCGTGACGTTCGGCTTGTCGAACAACCACCTGACTCGCTCGACCCAGTTGAATGACTTTGTGTCTCTGCGAACAAGCTTGGAAAATCGGGACCTGAGGTCTTCAACACCCTTCAGAACGGTACCACATTGGAACTTTACGTTGCGTATCAACTTCTCCTTCTTCCCTTTTGTCTCCTGACTAGTACCATTAAGACACTTCTCTGCAACTTCGTGAAAGTAATCCAAGATTCCAGTCAGGTTATCAGTCTCAAAAGCAAATTCGGTGACTTCTTTGGGCGCGTTGGCGATCTTCCTTGTGTATCGTACCAGTTTCTGTGTGGTCTCCACCAACTGCACTGTAAGCTGCGCGACTGCAGCCACACTCCCGATCACCTCTGCCATGATTGAGGACAATGAGATACATCAGCTTGAATAATAGGTCGATCGATATGGCACTGATGGCTTTCCAAGAAGAAACGGGAACTTGAAGAAACTGGATGTATTAATAAGTTGAGAACTACCATGACTCTTTTCCTGTCTCTGACTCCTGTTGTCTGAATGTGCCAGAAATCTAAGCCTGCGTACGATAACTGCCTCTTAAACTGCCTTGACCGTAAAATGGTGTAGGAGCTGCCTCGATTATTGGATATGAGTGGCAGCCTGCTTTCGAATACGTTCCCCGCTTGCCAGACTTGCAGGCGGTACCATGTGATGAGATTAGGGAACATGCAGAGCCTCATGGTTCGTTGAAGCACACAGCCACTCAAAAGACCATTATACACCGGAGACTCTCCTTATGACCATTACCAGGGGTAGAGTGGTTCATAAGATGCCGACAGCATATGGCGCCGGCATTTCATTGGCCGGATTCAACATAGCCACTTCAATATTTGCAAAAAGTTCATGTTGACCGAGCTTAAGTAAGAAAATTCAAAACTGTCCGTTCTGATGATTTGAAGATGAGGAAGAAAGAGAACCATGGCAACATATGCTAAAAACTTAAAGAGCGAGTACTCTTTCCGGGAAAGTTGAGGTTATCTAACGTGTCATTCTGAATACACCATAAAAATAATAATTAGGACAGCCCACATGAATATTAAGTATTGAAGTAGAATAAAACAACTTTGTACCCAATTTTTAAATCGACTGTCTAAAACAATAAAATTGAAAGTTCAATTCACACGAACTAGGAAGCCTCGAGAGCTTTGGATAATTGAGATGTTGTATAGAAACTACCTAGGCTACCCTTGGATCAAGATGAAGCTTCTGTGTGCCTCGGCACATGCCGAATGAGGGAGGAGACCTGGCTAACCCACAAAACACTATCTGGAAGAACAACGAGTCTCTTAGTTTTTCTTACCACGAGTAACGAAATCATATCATATTTCTTTTCAATTTGTATAGGATTAGTTGAGATTTGTGGTATTCGAATGATCATGGCACCGCCAACGGACTTACCAATCGTGCTATACCACTACGGCCTCTCGCCATACGCACAGCGACTTGTCTGGTATCTAAATCTACGCAAGATCCCATATTCTGAATGCGTAAGTTTACCTTACTCTACATTTGACTCGCCCACTAATAACACCACAAAAGCTCCAACCGCGCATCTTGCCCCGTCCGGACCTCGCCTGTCTAGGCATATCCTACCGGCGTATCCCCGTCCTCAGCATAGGGCGCGACATCTATCTAGACACGCGCCTTATCTTCGCCAAGCTGGAGTCTCTCTACCCGCCTACTGCCTCATACCCTGGCATCAGCAGTGCCGCCGTAGGAAACCCTGAGGGCGTCGCGCTCGAGCAGCTTCTCACGACGCGCGCCGTCGAAGGCGGGCTTTTCTCAGCCGCCCCGCTCACGCTACCACCCGCAGTCTTCGACGACCCGAAGTTCCAGCGCGATCGCGCCGCGTTGATGGGCGTCAACCTCGATATGCCGGGCGCTAAATCTCCGTTCTCAAAGGAGATTATGGCGAGGAAACGGCCAGAGGCGCTGGGTGTGTTGAGGGAGTATATACTCTGGCTCGAGGGTGGTTTGCTTGCTGATGGGCGGGAATGGATCTTACCTTCTGGTGATGGTGGCCCTTCACTGGCGGACATCGAAGCTGCGTGGGTTTTGCATTGGGTGCGCGAGACCCTGCCGCCTGAGATACTGGGGCCCGAGTCTGCGCCGCGTGCTCATGCTTGGCTTGCGCGATTTGCGGATGCTGTGAAGAAGGCCGCGACTGCTGCTGGGAAAGCCAGTCGCTTGAAAGGGGATGCCGCAGCGCGGACGATTCTCGGAGCTGCGTTTGCTGAGGAGGGGCTGGGAGTTCGTGCTGGTGATGATCCCACTGCAGTGGCTGCGGGCGGCCTGCAGAAGGGCGATGTTGTGAGAGTTTGGCCGGCTGATTATGGGTACTCACACAAAGATTCTGGGCGCCTTGTGGCTTTTACGGCGTTGGAAGTTGTCATTGAGGTTGAAGGCGAGTTCGGCTCGGTGAGACTCCATGTGCCAAGACATGGCTTTAAGTTTGCGAAGGCCGCAATGTCGAAGATGTAATGCGCCTCTTTTCCCGTGTCGTCCCTCCATCGTGACCGATGAACTTCTGCGGGATACTTGACTTGATAGCCGTTTATCACATGCAAACTCATTTAAGTCACGACAATCACACGTTGTAAGCTTACCACCAAATATGAAATATGGACACGTCTTTGATGTTTATCTTGATTAGTTGTCATTTTGTTTCTCAATGTTGCCATTTTATCCGAACCCCAAAATCGGGCTTCATAGCTCGTCAAGTTCCGAGTACCGAAAACATCGGCTGGGTGAGACGGGATGACGCAAATGTGTTGCATTGCTAGCGGCACCTGGTTATGCTTAATGTAAACAACGCTGGCAGGTAATTCTTTTGATGATTATTGCGAATCGAGGCGGAAAATACTCTACGCTTATCTAGTTATTTTCCCCAACCACCCACCACTCACATTAAACAGTTGATTATGAAGCTTTTTTTTGGTTGCATGTTCTCATCAACATGCCGACCTCGCTTCTAAATCCTTTGGCGGCACGTAGATCCACATTCCGCGAAATGACGACACGGCTGAAGTCTCTGCATGACGCACGTGCAGCCAAGTTTACATGCGGGCGGAAGTCACCCGAACCAATTGTAACATGACCATCGCTAATCTGAGTTCTCAATTGAGTCGTAGATAAAAAGCAAGGCCTGGGATATAATTAAAAGACCTGGCTTCATCAGTTATACCCCCCCTTAATTGGCACATACTAGACCCTGTTAACTCGGCAGGATGCGACAGAAGTTGGAGACGCCACTTTGTCTTTAATTGGGTTTTTATCGATGTTTTTGGGTGGGGGCTGCCAAGGTGTGCGTCATCATGGACACATTCCCAATGTTTTTGGCGCGACGTGGTTGCAGGGATGTGAGATAGTTCTATCTCTAGAAGAGTAATCGTATCGAAAGTACGCCTTCCCCCCTTTCACGGTCTTCATCACGAACAACATACACCATAATGTTGAGTGTAGAATCAAAATTAGTCGCCGCCGTACCTGCATCGGAAGGAAGTGGAAAAGAATCCTCTTTGGAGCCTCAGAGGCCTGACGACATGTCACATGAGATTTTTTTTTTTAATGTGGGCCTGAATTTTGTGACGGCTGTCGAATTCATAATGAATCATCAAAATCCAGTTCAGCTGTTCTAAGTCAGTCTGCCTCAAGAGAAAAAGTCGAGATTATCTATTTGTGGAAGACTGAGATAGAAATCCTCGATCCGGCTGAATAGATTCCGCCTCTCAATCATAAAAGATTGCCTGCAACTAGAAAACAATTATGTTGCGCGAAGCGAGGAAAGGGAAGGAAAAAGTAGGGATGAAACCACCGAGCACAGTCTGCAGGATTTAAGTCGACACTGGGCGAGTACAAGGCGTACCCACTATTACAGAAAATGACGTAACGCTGTCGCGACAAGATCCTAGTCCTGTAGCATGATCGTGAACCGTCCGTTTCGTCAGCTTTTGCAACTCGCTGAAGAAGACATTCGGAATACGAATATCGATGACTCAAGACAAGCTTCGATCTCGGGATATCTGTTTATATTTACAGACGACCGAATAGAACGCTGCGCTAGACCTAGTACATGAGAGTAGGCCACCAGCCGCCCTCAACCATTCGGACCTTGGTGGATCCAACAACTTATTACAAGTTGCTATTAACCGGCAACCTGGGCCGAATGATGATTAGTTGATGGTGATGATGATGCAGACATACTTCCCGCCAATCTGAGCCATCGACACGTTCTATTATCCGTACCAATATAATACGTGACTGAATATGTAGGTACTGCCGGCTATCTCTCATTGTGGATTTTGCATTTGTTAGATTCATGACTAAATGGTTGAGATGCTTAAGAAAAGTTCTGGCCCTGTTCAGACTCTTGCCATTTTCTAGTAATATTATCATACACGAGTAATAATCATAAATTCTAAGGAGATTTCGAGTCGAGCGTGCCACGCGAAAGAAGGCCAGTTCATGTCAAGGGGGGGACGAAAGTGGGTGAGACGCAGCCCAATAGTAAAAAGGGCTAGTACTTTTTGTCCTGCCGGTTTCTACCTAGCGTCATATTGCCTCTTTCAGTTGGACCTCTTGAATCACGATCCCTTTTAGGAAGCGTGAAATTGACATGCGAGTTGGAAAGAGGAATAGCAACAATGACGGAGGCCAGGTCTGAGTATTCTGCTGATAGCCTTACATGTACGATGCCTCTGTTGCATTGTTCCTTTGTTCACGTGAACTCTAGTATGGGCCGACCCGGAGTTGGAACACGCCTCCCCGGCCGTATGTGAGCTCGCAGTACAGTTGCCCAGCTTCAGAAAATGCTAGACTTGACCTCGCCTCAACGAATGATGTTCAATACATTTGGTAATTAGGATGAAACTAGTCCCCCTGGTCACGATTTCTATATTATTAGTCCCACCCAAATAAGTAGGTAGTGCTTATGAAGGTTGTATACTTTGTGTATATGCAGCTTGTCGTTGCGTATCGCTAGAAGGATGGCAAGTTCGGCGGCCGGATTGATTATTAATGCATCAGCCCTGAGTGAAAATGAGAAAGGATGAAAACTTAACTTTATCACAAGTGCGACTAAATGATTATCGCCGAAGGACTCCGTTGATATCTCACACAGGGATTGGCTAGAACAAAAAGGTTGGGTTGCAAGCCGGTTAATATTTCCTCAAGCCTGTCATCACTACCGTAGAAACGAGATTCGGGAAGATGCAATGATTTGCTCAAGAAAGGGAAGACTCATCCGAGAGGATGGATTGTACCCCGATGACGATTAGCAAATAACACAGGCGCGATGGAGCGGCACTGTATGGATACTTGAGGGATCGGCAGCCAAGGGCTTGCATTCACTGCTACTGGGCGGGCGGCCTAGCACACCATCGCCAACCCGCCCTAGAGCCCCTGCGCTCCCCATTGTCTTCCTAGGCACTACGTACATGTTTGTACCTGACTCCGTGGGTTAGTAGTGATGTGCTGTAGGCAGGTACTCGGTAGCCAAGAGGTAGTGACTGCAGGAAACAAGCGGTGGCTAATAACCCCGACAGAAATTCGGGGGGCTTTTGTGTCTGCTGTGCCAGTCTTCTCCCAAAAACCACCCCTTATGTCACTTCTTCCCTCATGACCTCATCGCGACAACTTCGCACCCATTCACCTTGAACACCGCTTCTACCACCCAATCCCAACAACCCACTGACTGACTGACTGACTGCCCGCCCGCCTGCCGCCAGTCTGCACGCTATTGCTGTGAACACACTGACATCTCACTCTCACGTCCATTGTCATTTCGCCACCCACCACACACGCACATACTGGGTTTGACCTTTCCCTGTAGTTCTTTTTGCAGCAGCAGTCCGAGGTGGTTTGGCCCTCTCTCGCTGCTGCAAGCTGCCTCGCCTGGACTGCGCCAGCCCGTCGTTACATCATATCTTTCCTTTCCCTTCCCCATTCTTACACCACAACAATAAAACCAACGTCGTCATCGTCGTCACCATGGCCCCAGCTGATTCTAAGCCTTCAGACACCACATTGTCTGGTAAGTTTCTCACTTCTTTCGTCGCTGCCCTATTCTTTGTTGTGTTGCTGTTGTTGCTGTTGCCACCCAATCAATACCAATGCCCCGAGTCTGAGTGGATGTAAATCCATATTCATACACCTTGACGTCGTCGACACACCAGTCGTACATACTCATTTCATACATGACTGCCGGCTGACATGCGTGACATTACTCTCAGACAACACCAGCGAGAGCAAGATACCCGAGGTCAAAGCCGAAGGACCTTCCAACAACGAACCCGGGAGACCATTGGCACCGCCGCCTAAGCCCGGAGAAGGTGGCGACTACTTCACAAGCCAGCTGAGCCTCGAACCGAATCCCTTCGAACAATCCTTCGGCACCGGAGGCTCTGGTAACGGCACCATCGAGACGCCTGGTGGAACCAAGTTGCCCAGCGTGGCTGCCTTAACGTCACCGTCGTCGCTCCTGCCGGGGACAGGAACAACGCCCTTCAACTGGGGAGGCGGATCTCTTAGGACGGGACCGCTGAGTCCAGCGATGCTTTCCGGCCCGGCGACCGACTATTTCGGCGATACCTCACACACCCTGCGCAGCGGCTTCACTCCTAATGAGAGCTCTCTGCGCACAGGATTGACACCAGGTGGCAGTGGCTCTATGTTCCCCGCGCCCAGTCCAAACTCACAAGCTATCTTTGCACAATTGGCGAACAACGGTGGTGCTACACCAAGCACTCTTGACTTCCACCGGACTGCTATGAGCGCCGCCGCCAACAAGGCGAATCGTGATAAAGTATCACAAAACCCTCACCCTGTGACCTCTCAACCACAAGACACAAACGGTGCTACCGTGAAGAGTGAATCGAAGCCAGCATCTGGTGCCTTCGATCCACACGACAACGACGCTGCTAACGGTCTGTTCATGCTCGCCCAAGGCGCGCAAGGGAGGAACGGACCTCAGCAGGCTCAGTACCCTGTGGGTGGAAACCAGCAGGTCCATGCCCATCCACCACCACCGCCAACAAACCAGACGGATACATCACCCCGGATGAATGGGAACAGTAGCCATCCTCAACCGAACGCTCGTGGTGTTAGCGAAGCTATGAGCCATGGTTCAGAGGAAAGCGAGCCGCCCAAGCCTAATACTAGAGCGAAGGGTAAACGCGGTGGAGCTGCTAATGGACGTCGGAAGGCAGATGAAGCACCGGCAAAACAACCTGCAAACAAAAAGACGAAGACCGCACCATCTACTCACAGCCAGGACGATAATACATCTGACGATGAAGATGATGAGGACTCGAAGATGGGCGGCATGGATGGTTCGAAGTCGAAGATGACTGACGAGGAGAAGCGCAAGAATTTCCTTGAGAGGAATCGGTAAGTTGTTCATAAAGTGCGAAATTTTTAGCGCTGGATGCTAATGCCCTTTTTTAGAGTTGCGGCTTTGAAATGTCGACAGCGCAAGAAGCAATGGCTCGCAAATCTTCAAAACAAGGTGGAGATGTTCAGTAGCGAGAATGACAGCTTAACAGCTCAAATCTCACAGCTCCGTGAAGAAGTAGTGAACCTTAAGACATTACTTCTCGCCCACAAGGATTGCCCGGTTACGCAGTCTCAAGGGCTACATGCAGGGTATATGCAACAAGCTATGGAGTCATACAACCCTAATATCAACCCCTACGGTATGGCGGCTCCGATCCCCAACCAACCGGTCATGGCAGGCCAGGGAGTTCAGCGACGGTTCTCATAGGATGAGAGTGTCGATATTCCCCAGGATTTGTCTCAAGATGTGCCCCAGGATTACCCTGACCTTGAGGACCAGTGAGCATATCATAATCTTGTCGTTTTTCGTGGCTTGATTCACGCTCAGTATGCGGGATAGTACGCCGAAAACAAGCTGGTTATTTCTTTTTCGTCGCCCGACAACACGAGTCGGCCTATAGACGGTTGACTTGGGTTGGGCGCATGTGGCATTAATGATATTGGAGCCTAGCGGTGGGATAGGACGAGGTTACGACCTTTTCCTCGTGCCCGTGTTTGTAATACCATTCAGCTCATGACAGAAACGACGATGTTGATGGGTGGGGGTTTAATGGCTTGGGCTGCATACGGCGACCCTTAGCCATTGGCAGTGGACTGTTTCTTCCGGTGTACTTCAACAACCAAGAGTGATGGGCGGGCATACACATTTAAAAAGCGGCGTTCCGGGGGCGCTTCATGTGTTGTTGTGTTTCTACTAGGCGTTATGGGGTACTGGGAAGAATCTGAACCCATATAGGTTTTGATTCTTAGCAGAATCTTGTTGCTCGTCTTTGCGCACGTTACAATAGGCCATACACGCTACGAGCCTAGGTGCATACAGAAACAACAGCGTTTACAACTATGATGACTTTGTGTCTTGAAATGTTCATGTCGCGTGAGGTTGTAATGTTTGCTAGTAGCTTGGGTAAGTTTGACGAGAGGGACCGGCCTCTTCTAGCTCGCGGTGGAAAGGGATTGCTCAGTTTCTGATTTGTCGCCTTGCATTGTCAGAGAATATCAAACTTTATGCAGTTGCTATACTGGTTGCTTGTGCTGTAGTTCTTTAGGTCGTTGTATATGTATTTTCAGAAAATAGAAACAAGGCGATCTACTTGCCACTTTATTAAGTAATGTGTCTGCCATGCATGGATCTGTAGGTAGCTTCTTCTTTCTTTCTTGTTCCGGCAAAGGTATGTCAGCTCAAGTAGAGATATCTACACTTCAGCATACAACTGAAATTGTTTGAAAGCAATTGATGAAGCTTGCAAGCAAAGGTCAAGGCATGAGGCAGATGTAGTGGTGGGGGAGGCGAAGGGCCCCACTAAGACGGCTAGGTGGCTCGAGCGCGACACGCCATTGTAAACATTGGGGAACCTTTTCGCGCCTCAACACCAAAACCCACTCTCGACTCCCGCATCACGAGCCCTCGTTGTCATCGTCCCCGTACACGAACCAATCGCACCACCAATCACGCCGATCACGTTAGAACCTCGTAATGACTAGCACTGAACGATTCTGTACCTCCTTCCGTAAGCATTAATCGCGCGCACGACACCCTCATCCCGCTACAATTCGCGCCAAGTATCTCCATAACCATCATTGCCGCCACTGTCACCGCCAACGCCCATCCGTCGCCGTCCATGTATACCCACACTCTGCGTCCATGACTACACTCGTGCAGATACGCCAACCACTGCGGGTAATTAGCATGAGCAATCAGCCCAAGAAGAGGAGGAGCGAGCGCATCGCCGGTAGCTATCCTCACGACCACCCCCAGCATGCACAAGCAACTGACACCGAATTGGCGCATATAGCATACGACGAGCAAGATGGCGATTTCCAATTCGCACGCGCCTCCAAGAGAATAAAGGCCGTTCAACCCGAGCCAGTCGCCCAAGATGAGCTTACAGAACCCGCTCCAGCCCCCGTGCCACGGAGAGGACGGCCATCAAAACAACAAAAAGAGAAGGAGAATCGAGAACCTCCACTAGAGCATGCACCAGCGCCCTCGCCAAAGAGGACGTCAAGACGGAGACTGAGTCAGATATCCGATGATGCAGATGACCCCCCACCACCTACAAGGCCGACAAGACAAAAGACGCGTCCGACAGAGAAAAACGCTGGAAAAGCACCGCCCAAGAGAGCTGCCAATGGAACCTCAAGAAGGAAAAAATCCGCCGTCCAGGAGGAGCCTGAACCCGAGAGTGTATCAACGCCTATGGATGTGGACAGGATATCATCACGGGTCGACGAGGTCATGGATACGAAGAAGATCGCCTTACCATTTAGTGATACGCCCGTCATAAACCGCAATAAGGAAATGCGGAAGAAGACGGGTAACCGTCGAAGTAGTCTAGGCATGCGTGGTCGGAGGGCAAGCTCGCTCATTGAAAGTGGCCATACTGCTATACCGCATCGTGAAGTCGACGCGGCCGATTTCTACAAGCACATTGAAGCCGAGGGGCTCACAGAGCCACGTCGCATGAAACAGTTGCTCACGTGGTGTGCCGAGCGGTCGTTGTCAGAAAAGCCGCCAATCGGCTCCTCGAATTCTAATGCAATTCTAGGAGGTGAGAACATACGTCTAGGATGAGGTATAATTCTGATTGCTAACATGAAACATATAGCCCGTGCAATTCAGGACCAGCTTCTCAAAGACTTCGCGGCGAGATCAGAGTTTTCGGATTGGTTTGCCCGCGAGGATGATGGCCCGGACGTACCTAAACCACCACCGGCTGTTGTGAAGCCTAATCCGCGGAATATTGAATTTGACGAGAAAATTGTCGAATTAGAAGAGAGGATAAAACGGTACGCACAATTGGTTCTTGCAACTAAGAAGCGGGTATGGCTGACGTCGTGATTATTAGTTTAAAAGCAGAAAAGAAGCAATGGGAAGCTCTGAAAAAGCAAACACCACCAGAGATGCCACAGCTCTTCGACGACAATGACACAGAACCCCCAAATCCGCTTAACCAACAAGTATTACCAGACGCCTCGCTCCTCGACTCAGAGGAGGCAAAGATGCTTTCGAGTTTGCAGCAGAAACCCGTTAGCGCCGTGGCATCAGATATCCAATCTCGACTGCAGAACATACAATCATCTCTCGAGTTCAAGATTGACCGGTTCGCCGACAATGTCCATAAGGTCGAGCAGCGCATGAACGCCGCCGGCCGGATGGCGGATCGGGTTCTTTCGGAGACGGCGGCGAGGCTACGAGAGCGCGAGGAGCGGGAGAAGGCTGGTGCGGGCACGAAGGACATGCCTATGATGGAAGTCCTACGCAGTTTGGGGAGAATACTACCCGAGGGGAATGGCGGTGAGGGATGAGGGACGGCCGGAATTACAGGAGAGGTGTCCAAAAAGTATCAGAGTTGAATTGTTTCTTTGGACAGACTCTGAACTGAGAGCTGTATCATGCAATATACAACTTTCTTGCAGCACATCATTGCTTTTGACCAGTCAGTCAATCAGTCAAGGCGTAAAGGAGCACAGGCGCGGGCATAGGTCATGGAGACAGGCACGATCAACACTTGGAAGCATCGGGGTGTACAGGGATAGGGCGAACCGGGAGCAGTCTTAGGCAGGCAGGGAGATACCATCAGATCACTTAACGTTTTTATCGAAATTTCATGAGTATGACCATCAAGGGATACTGGTGTTTTCGTCGTCCCGCGTTGTGTTGAGCCTCCTTGCATCTTGTGCGAACAAATGAGGCCGAGAGGGGCCGAAAGCTCCGTTGTTGCAAGTTATATACTGCATGCATTATCTGTCGTGCTGTACTCATCTGTTCTAGATTACGCCCTTTTCGGTAGCGTATCGTCCAATCACATCTCATAGCTCTCAACAGTAATGATAGCATACCGGCGCGAGTTGTAGAGACGCAGCACAACTATCTTTCTTTTCGCTTTATTCTACCTTTTATCTCAACTGCCTCGTCCCAAGGTCTTAGAATTCTCATTCTTCGCCACTCTTCCGAAATGGAGAACTTCGACGTTGTCATCATCGGCGCCGGGATGAGCCGATTGCGACGGGCGAGCAGATACTGGAGTATCTGACGGATGCAGTTTCGACGCATCGGCTGGCAGATTTGGTACGGTTTCGTCATAGGGTGGTGGCTGCGAACTGGTCGTCTGTGGATAAGGTGTGGACTATATCGGTCTCGGTTGATGCGAGCCAAGAAGATAGTGGCTAGTCTACGACAATGACGACTGTTGTGTGTCGCTGGATGATTTTGGGTACTGGGTACTTTGACTATGACCCAGTCACGCCTAGTATCCCTGGTTTGGAATCGTTCAAGGGTAAATCAAGATCCCTTTTTCCCCCTTCCCCGTATCACTTTGTTTAAACCTTATATCGTGGCACAGGAAAGGTGATAAACCCGCAAAGCTGGCCCAAAGATTTCGACTACACTCACAGAAAAATCGCAGTCATCGGCAGCGGCGCCACGGCCGTGGCTATGCTGCCGATGCTACCAGACCGAGCCAAGCAAGTGACGATGATACAGCGCAGCCCAACTTACATCGTTACGTAGCCAAATCACGACTCGACGGCCACGTGGGCCCGGCGGTGGTTATGGTTTGTCCCTCGTGTTAGTGCCGCGGTGAACTGGTACTGCAAAATCAGCCGTATCATCTCGCCATACCTAGCCGTACTCCTCTGCTACTACATGCCCTCCGCGGTGAGAGACTCAATGCGAAAAGACGTCACTGCACAGCTGCCGAAACACGTAGACTTCGAAATCCATTTCAAGCCCCGTTATGATCCTTGGGATCAACGGATCTGCGTGGATCTTGACGGGGCTTTCTTCAAGGCGCTTCATCTGCCTAACGTCAAGCTTGTCACGGGAGATATCGAGGCAGTTCAAGAAAATGGAGTAGTGATGTATGACAGCGGCGAAATTGTTAACGCGGATATCATTGTAACCGCCACGGGCTTCCGCATGATGATGGGCGGTAAGATCGACCTCAAAAGTCGACGGTGCTCCTATCTCGTGGCGCGGACGATATATCTGGAACGGCGCCATGTTGGACTCGGTGCCCAACATGATGTTCATGCTTGGGTATACGAACCACGCCTGGACGCTTGGTGCCGATGACTCGACCATCGTTCTAGTCAGGTTGCTGAAATGGATGAAGGATAAGCATTTTACGGCTGCTGTTCCAGTATACAGAGCCGATACCAGCACAACTAAGGAGTTTAAGGATAAGGATAAAGAGGCTAAGGAAGTTAAGGAGACACAGCGGGTGTGGCAACTCAGCTCGACGTATGTACGTGCCGCTGACCCGGACTTGCCTGTGTATGGGATGCGAGGCAGCTGGAAGCCCCGGAATCGCCCGCCTATTGACTATGTGCATGCTCGTTGGGGCGATTACCTCGATGGCTTAGTTTTCTCCGGAGAGTAAGCGACGAGTGCTTCTGAAAGTGGAACAGGCCTGCTCTTCTATTTGTCAACTATTCAGAGAATCGGTGAAGTGTGAAGTCTTTATAAGCCTCAAATTTACATAGTTCTTTGTCCATAAAATTTCCATGTATGCTGCTAGAGACAGCCTTAACTGATTCTGGAGGTATCTGGAAGATCTAAGAGTAGGGCGGGATCATGGGTAGGTCCATGTCCATGGCCTAGATTTCACTTCCACTTCACCATCCTTTTGGGTACATCTCCGCCTCCGCTGCCAGAGGCTGGCTACATATTTTGTTTCATATATTCTGAGTAGTGTGGTTCCGTTGGTTAAGTGTATATGTTGAAGTAACCTGCAATGTAGTTTATGGCAGTGAAGGTGAAATGACACTTGAACTGCAGTAACTAGCAACGGAAGTGGTGTGGCCGAAGGTTGTAACCAGTGCTGAGGCAACGGCATCTACATTGCTATATCTACCCGTTTGGGCACCGTGTCAATCCGTCTCTCAGAACCCATGAAATCATTTAACACATCCGGTCTAATAACTCATTCGGTGAAAACTGCTGAGGACTGCGTGACATCCGTGGTAGTACTCATCCCAACACGTGTATATGTATTGGAAATGGGGATTTTCTCAATCAGGGTGTTCCGATCAATTGGAACGAACAATGCATGTTGTGGTTGATATATTCATAACTTGGTGAGATGCGCAGCTCATAATACTTACTGTATACTGTCCGCCCTTGGTCCGCGGCCAAGTTTAACATCAATTCAAGGCGTTCTTTATGCCTAATCCTTGCCAACCCCCGCGAGTGCCTCGCACACTTAGCTCTGTCAAATGGCGGTGGCTTGGGCTGAGCCATGGGGGGGTGTGCAAGGCTCTGGAGCCTGATTAACGTCTGCTGGCCTGTGGAAAATTTTTGCAATCTAGATTTCGATGCCTTACATACAAAACCATTTTGCTACATCCCTTCGATTACAAACAACATCATCGCCAGTGGCCCTCGTCTCTGAGTGTCAGCACGGCTGGCCTAAACAGGGTTAACCACCGCCTCGGCCCTACCTGCAGCACTTCAATTAACTATGGCAAATATCTCCGGATTATCTGTCTCAGCTCTGACAGCAAAAAATGAAAACACTCTCGCCCTCGCTAACCTGAATTTCGACTTCTCGCTGGTGAAGCTCGATGCTCCGAGTGAATTCCAGCCTCTCGGCCGAGCTCTTTCTTCCTGGAGACGGACGACTGCCGAGAGCGGCCCTGCTCATCGAACAGCGCGCAAACTCGGCGCATTATTCGATCAAGTCGTGCAGCCGGGAGACGCACTCGTCAAGGCTTACGGCCAACGGGCATCAGAAATATCTTCGTCGCCGAAAGCTAAGCCGAAACCAGCATATAAGCTTGGGGTATTCGAGAGACATGCGGGGGCAGATGGGACAGCCATCTGGGCCGCGGCCACTTCAGGAAAACCTGCTATCGCTGTCGTTCTCCTGGCGTTTATGCTTGCCAGGCTCTGGGATGCCCCCAAAGCCATTTCAATCTGGTCGGAGCTGGTTGAGAAAAGGAAGGGCCAGATCACCGAGACGTGTGATGGATTTGAGCCCTCTCACATGGCGCCATTAGCGGCGGCACAGCAGGAATTAACTCGTAGAGAGCTCGCCGAATGGGACTCGAGTGCCCGATCCTGGCTTGCCATTGCTGATCAGGTCAAGGCAACTGAGCATAGGCGGCTGGAATCTGTACTTCTCAAGCTGTCACTTCCAGTTGACAACAGCTCTGACGTATTTAAAAGTGTGATCAGAGCATGGAGCACCGCTATGAACACGATGGAAAAGCTGATAAAAGGAATGCCACAGCGCATACACAACAGCGCTGCCCTCATCGCTATCTCCGCTTGGCATGTCTACCCCGACGTTGAGTTGTTTGGGTCTCATACGATAGCTGTCCATCAACAGGATAGTCTTGTCCAGTCGGGTGGGCGACTGACAGTTGGCCTTGAAGACGCCCGAGCCAGAGTCCGGTCAAGGGGTTTATTGGTCTCTATCTCTGGCGAATCTTCAATACTACGGGGATCCAGTCCACACAACAAACCATGTCAAGGATGAAACTCGGGTCTCGTTTAGCGAGATCACTCTCGTAGCGCTTGGAAGTCTCTTTGCGGCTTGGGAGAGCCCTAGATTCCATGCTCATTTCGATCGATTGGAAGCGGCTAGGTTTCTTACCGCTTTGTGGGACACTCTGAGTAGAATACGGGCCGATAGCCCCTCTCCTACGTCTACCGACTTGCTTCTTGACATTATCTCTCAGCACAGCTGGCTGAACCTCTTGACCATGGCAGCAGAGACTATGTTGGACAAAGACTCTGCACAATCACAGCGAGCTCAGAAACTTGTGTCTCTCGGGGCTCGTGACGGCAGAAATTTCCTGCAATCCGAAAAGTCACGTGCCGAGCCCTTTTTCGGTCTCTCCGAGCCAAGCGTTGTTATAGATATGTTGAAAGATACTAACGCTAGAATCGAGGCCCTGAGGGCAATAGCTCGGAAAATGTCGCTTGAAAATGCAGAACGGAAAGCCATCATCCGCTATGTCAGTGACGAGACAGGGTTGATTGAGTATGCGACTGCATTGCCTCGCCAACAAGAGCAGGGAAGAGATGGTGCGGGCAATTTCAAAGAAGCCAAACGTCACCAGCGATGGATTGCTATTCATCACAAATTAGTTTCATTCAGACATAGACAGCGCGAAATTGAGGCCATTGGAGAGACATGCGAGGATTTCGATCCTCAATATGTGTCCCCTGAATTGGTCGACGAGTGCATACATTGGTACGAGAAACCCATCACGTATGCGGCACCGGGCCAGTTCATTGCCAATCGAAAGGCACAGCTCAATGGAGCTGCTGCAACCAATTCATCGTGGAAGGGAGAAGTCACCCTTGATATACTGACTCCGGAGAGGCTGAATAAATACGAGTATCTCCTTGGTGACATAGACAGTGCAGCGCTCTTCGTCCAGTATAAAACCGGAAGGAGCGACTCGAGTGCCGAAGTGCAAAAACCAGCCCTGCAACCACTACCGGCACTTGAGATGACTCGGATACTACTCTCTAGCCGCATCTCAGAGATCAAGCTGGTCCGTCATATGAGCAAGATGCATGGGGGAACGGAAATGGTGATAAAAGGGGCAGATTCTCTGACAGTCATGAGCATAATTAGCCCCTTTTCGCTTTATCGTTCATTGAAGACTTTGGCCACAGCTGCACGCGTGTACGCCTTGCTTCCAGACGCCAGGATCGCTCTTCGCGTCTTAGGACGCAAGCTCTGGAATGTTGGGTGGATGCCGCCTGATTTACAAGATATAAGTTCAGTATTTCAACCTCAACAACTGAGTCTCCCACAGACTCTCTCCTGTGTTGCGATGTTTGACACGGGTACCCTGAACATTGGTGTTATAGAGCTGAACAACGTGTTTGCGATATCAATAGGAAGCTCCATTTTCGCTTCAACGCGGCTGCTTATTGACCCACACGACGAGTGTGAGGAATCTGAGTTGCGCCAGATTCTCGGGAATGTCGGGCGCGCAGGAGCATCGATGCTTATGCCGCCTGGAAATCCAGTGATTCGAAAGCCAGGCATCGACAGCTGGCAGGTGATCAGCCACGAACCTTTCTCGTGGGAGACCGAGTGCCAGGATCACTTCGATAAGACGAGCTTACATCTCTCTTTCACAGGGTACGAGCAGCCTGTCCCCAGTGCGGTACACCACGGCGCCCAAGATACCGAGGCTTGCTACCTCGAGACATTGGTCTCTATATATGACGGAAGCCGAAAGATCGGCGATGTAGACATTCTCAAGGCTCTAAAAAGCCCAATACTCCACCGACCTGGCCTGGTTCTTGAGGATGAGGAATGTCAACATCTCCGCCGTGGCCAGAGGGGCGACCGCCAGAATAAGAGGAGGAAGACCCAAGCGCCCAGGTGGATCTGCGTCGATTCGTGGGACGAGCTCCTTGAACTTCCGGATGGCAGCACCGGCATAGTTCGGGCCCACAAGAACCCGTTTGCTCGACTCGCCGCCGTCGCGGCCTGTTACCAAAAAGGGTTCACATGGTGCGACGTCCTGCCCTCAGAGCCCTGCTATCTTTGTCTTCATGATTGGATTTCAGATAGCGGGGGGCGGGGTGCGCTGATATGCTAAGAATTCGACTAAAACAAATCGTCTTGAGCTGGGGATTTAAAAGCAGTATGTGTGTCTCCAATTATCATACAGTGAGGAAGGAAACCTTCATTGATCTGTTATCAATGATGTTCACCTGGATTCGATGTTAAGGAGTCAGGGTCTCAAGGCTGAAGCTATCAAGTCACCGCCAAAAAGATCACCATAATCGGTTAAGGACTGTTGATCTATCTTCTTCATCAGAACATTTCACAAAGCCCCTTGGCTGGTCTTAATACAACTGTAGAGACAGGAATATACATTAGTTTTCATTGCCGTCTTACCGAGTCTAATATCTCTGTATCAAAACACGCCGTGCCTGTAATGCGTTTTCATCGTACAACAACTATCGCCTTTTGTATCGTGCAGACTATTTGTGTGCCTGTCCATATGTCCATGTGTGTAGCTCGGCTCAGCCCATTCCACAACTCTAAACGCAACCCAACACAACTCAATCCAAGTCCCAACGGCCTGAGCCGATTTTAGTACATCTTCATTTTCAACGATATACTCAACCCCTTTCGACACATCAAGAAGCCTTATTTCTCCTTAAGTCTTCAAAGCAGGCATAAACGCCATCCCGCCCTTCTCCCCCGCCCGCCGGCGGACATGCGCCCGCAACAGAGCCAATACTTCGCTATCCTTCCACCGCTGCGGCACAGGCCTATACGCCGGCTTGAAGGTACCGACAGTCTGCGCCCACTCGCCGGCGTACGGCGAGGTCGGGGGGATACTGCTCGTGCTCGTACTTGCTGAGGATGTCGCTTCTGTTGCCTTTGCGACTTCAGGCCCACTGCCGTAGTTTGCGGAGGATGTGTCTGTCGAGGCAGTCGTGTCTGCAGAAGAAGAAGTTGTGTTGGAAGACGAGGAGGACATAGATGAAGAAGAAGAAGAAGCAGCAGGAGACGAAGGAGAGGCAGGATTCGTGCTGGAACCCGGCTCGTCCTGCGTCGCCCAGTAGTAGATGTCCCAGTCGTTCTCGTCGAGGAAGAGGTCGTACTGGACCATCTGGTCGCGGGTCATGGTGGGGAGGTTCGCGTCGGCGAATGTGGATAGCAGGAGGTCGGATTCTAGAGTTCCTCTTTTGCGGGATTGGTCTGGAGAGTGGTTAGTTAGTCTTCTAGTTCGGGTACTATTGGATGGTTTTTGTAGCGTAGAAATTGAATGAATGTTAGATATAATTGATATTGAAAAGGGGAAAACCGTACAAACAAGCCGCGCCCGCATCGTCTTCTCGTCCTCGCCCACACGTCGTAATGGCTCGATCTTGAACGAGGCGCCCTCGAGCTCGCCGACGGCCATCTCGCCGTTTGATGGGGGGTCGATCGGTCGTGCATGCTGTAGTGGCGCATTGCCAACTGTCGCCATAGTTCTTCTGCCATGCGCCATGACGCTTCGAAGCTCTGAGTTTCTTGAGACCGAGAACAGCGCCCGCGGTGCTACTGCTCGGCGTATGAGGGCACGCGGTACTATGGATGCCATGATGTTCTTGGCTTAATGTATTTCTGACTTGCCTTTTCTGGGTTGTTCCGAGTTGCTAGAGTTGTGAATCGAGTTTTAAGGGCGGTAATTGAATGTCGACGGACATAGAGTCTTGGAATGTTAAGAGTTAAGTTCTGAAGTTGAGTCGTTGACGTAGTGATTTCGAGATCTGAGATGAAAAGGAAAGAAAGAAATTGGGTCCCGGGACTTTTCGCCGACCGAGGCTTTCCGCTGTTCGGACGGCCCGGACACAGGTCCCACCGGCACGTGCTTGGGATTGCGACTCGGCCGGGTCTGTACTTAAAGGCAAACCCCTTTCTAAGCCCACTGAACCATTGAATAAGGCCATTGGCTATCATGTATAGTATGCTATTGAGAAGGATCAATCGCTTGACATTTAGAAATCAATCATCATGAGAGAGATAGGTAAGGCAGGTCAAGTGTGCAACATAAAGTAATTCTCTTTTTCAGTTGAGCAATTATGTCCGTAACATTCATCCAGATCACATAGTATTATGTGATAGTGAAAGCAGACTCCATTTTTCATTCCCTTTTCATCCCGTATATCGCATCTCAAGACGCCCTATGCAGACCATAAAAATGTGTACAAATATAGGGACAATTTTCATGCCCGCTTCAATTGCTGTGTCTCGAGATTTTCAGTAGAATCCTCGAGGCCAGCACCGCCCCGCCCCTAGACATGAGGACAGAACCGCTCTTTACTCCCCCAATTCCCCTTATATCATCTGAAAGCCGGGTCCATCACAGCAAAACTTAGATCAAATGCTTGGACCGGAAGTAAGCGCGAAGGTACATGATCTGCCATCCCCAGAGCGCGACCAATAGACCGGTAGTGCCGATGCCGAACCACTTGACGCGGGTGTTTGTGCTCTCGTTGGTGTCGCGCAGCTTCTGTTCGCGGGCGCGGAGGTAGTCCATCTCGGAGACGATCTCGCCGATGGCCTCCTCGATGCGGCGCAATTCTGTCTCGGCCGGTCTCAGTTTCTCGGTGGCCTGGATGGCGGACCAGTCCTTGGCATCGGCGCCGATGTCGATGTCGAGCTCGACGTGGCGGATGGGGCGGTTCACTCGGCCTGTTATTGAGAGCGTCTATTAGCATTGGGCTTTCAAACAGGGGAAATTATCTAAGTTGATGCACAGATGTGAAGAGTGAATTAAAGGTGTATAAAAAGAAGTACAAGGGTCATTGGCTCACCTCCTTGATGTATGTTCTCAAAGCAGACGTCAAAGGCAGCATCGGCATGGGATGTGAAGACAGTGCGCTTCTCGCCAGCGACGTCTCTAGGTCTAGCGTACTCGTTGCCGACGGTGTCTTTGATGCGCATATTGACAACCATGCCATCACCCTGGTTGCCGCTGATAATGGCGGTGACGACGACGAGGGTATCCTTGGCGACAAAATTCCGTATGCATCGCTCCTGTTTCTTCTCGCTCGACTTGACGGCTTGGAGATCGAATTTGAGGGCGTTGACGGAGACGATGAGCAGTAGGATGCTACAGATGTACTGCAGCAGTGCTCGTGGCAACGCCATTGTGGGTTGGGAGTTTTGTGATGTGTTGTTTTATGGGATATGATGGATGAATTTCAGGAGATCTGTATGATATGCCACTGAACACCTGCAGACACTAGGAAAAGCATCAAGTTACTGCCAATACGTGTTCAAGTTTCTGGCCAATCAGCGAAGGGGTGTCAGGATCTAGCTCCGCATCAACCAAAATGTGTCACGTGCATTCACATTTACATGTGCAGATGGAAGCAAGGGAGGTACATAACTTACATAATCATCTGCGACCCCAAAAGCACCATCAGTCAATTGCCAGCTCCAGTTATTTTTCTCCGTCTTCCTCCATTGAATAACCCAAGCTCCCCCAACCACATCTAGTCGTTCGTTAATCAGTATCATTCATCGCGTTGCCCAACATGCCCAAATGTAAGTTCCCCGTTCTACCTGGATCTTCTCTTTCAAATAAAGTAGATAAAGTAAATCATCTCCTTTACTTTTCTTCGCCATCTTCGCCTTCCCTTGTCCCATCATGATGCCAAGCAAAGAAAAGCAAGCAACTAACACAAATCAACAGTCTTCTGCGATTACTGCGATGTCTACCTCACCCACGACTCCATGAGCGTGCGTAAGGCTCACAATAGCGGCCGAAACCATCTGCGCAATGTCGTCGACTACTACCAGCAGATAGGCCACGAGAAGGCCCAGTCCGTCATCGACAGCATCACCTCTTCCTACGCCGCTGAGGGTCAGGCTCACGCGAACCCCATGTTACCTCAGAACCAGCCCGGCGCTCATGGTCACGGTGCTGGAGGCCACGGTGGCTTCCCCCCTCCATTCAATTTCCCCGGTGGTATGCCGCCTCCACCTTTCCCTGGAATGCCTGGTGCACCTCCCATGCTGCCTCCAGGTCCTGGCTTCCCTCAAGGTCTACCTCGTAAGTACCCACAATCTTACATTTGTATACACAACAAACATGCATTCTAACCAACCTTCCTGCGCCACAGCCCCTCCCGGCCAAGCAGGACGCGGCGGTCTCCCACCATTCCCTCCAGGTCCCAACGGCATGGCCATACCACCCCCAGGCGGTCTCCCCTTCCCACCCCCAGGTGGCCTTCCATTCCCACCTCCTGGAGCCAACGGTGCACCGCCGCCCTTCCCCGGATTCCCTGGCATGCCACCACCTGGCGGACAAGGTTTCCCTGGAGGTCCCACGCCTCCTGGCGCCGGTGGCTTCCCTCCGCCTGGTGGCCCCCCTGGCGGACACCCTGGTGGCCATGGACCTCCGGGGCGATAGAATCGTCACTAGGAGTATGATATGACTGCAAGAGTATGGGGAAGGGAGAATGACATGCGAGCACCCCCTATTACTAATACACAGCGTCGCGATACCAGTCAATCGTATACATATCAGAACAACTACTCTAATTACGACAATACTTGGAATTCAGAATCCCGACCACGACGGAATTCAAAACCACGTCCACGACGAATTTCAAAATCACGTCCACAACGGAACTCGAAATCACGTCCACAACGGAATTCAGAATCACGTTCACAACCTGAAGGTCCAAATGAATCGTATCGGCTTGATCGCTGGCTTAAAGAGCAAGACACCCGGAATTCACGTTCCGTCGACCATACGCGGGATAGACTTCTCGGACCAAGTACATTACCTCTGGCTAACGAAGAAGCCCGGGGGTCGGAACCAGATAGCCATGCTGACTTCCAACTATTTGAGGACAAGCCGGACCTAGATAGTGAATTTGACTACCCCCTCTTTTGAGGACAAGCCGGGATTGAATGGAAATACCGACTTCGAGGTTTTTGTGTTTGAGACAGCGACTTATGGAGGAGATACTCTACTCCCTCGTATTACAGACGATCGAGTGCATGCAATTTCGTGCATAGCGGGATACTAACTGGCGACCTGAAGGAGGGAAGCATAGAGAGAGTATTCTCTTAAGTGTCTCATTTCTGAAGTATAGACGAAAGACAGCCTGGAAGACGCCATCGACCTGTGTTCGCCTGTTCAGTGCACTGGCCAAAAGAGGTAAGATTTGACGTTGCAACGAAGCCAGTCAAGCACCCCCGCACTTCTCTGGAAATCATGAAGTATGAGTATCTTGTAAGGTGTGGAATTGGTGTATGCAGCCCGATAGAGAGAAGATGAGTCTACTGAATGAAAGCACTAAAACTATATTTATCATGCTCCCTTTCACCATAGCCCATTGATCATGCAACGCAAAGAGAAGAGAATATTACAAAATATAAGTAAGCATTTCACTGGAGGTACATACATGTTTCACTAATCATATTCACCAGCCAAACCAGTCAGTCAACTGCTTACAAGAGAGTATACGAATAAAGTAAGTGAGCGAGGAAAAGTAAAGAAATTTTAGTTAGGATAATCTATCAATTTTTTTTCCCCCGCGAGAGATTGAGGAAAAAAGGGAAGAGGGCAAGTAAGATCTAGAGCAGACGTTTCAGGTCCGAGAGCGAGATACGATAGCATAGATGAGCCGCCCGCCTAGTCATAAGACTAGGTGAAGGGTAAAAGGAAACTATTTTTCTTCCGCCTGCCAGCATCCGAACCAGATAGGTAGGTACCTAGATAGAAGTGGTCTGGGCAGGCTGACGTTTGCGGAATACTCGGGGACCCTGCCCAGTAAATGCAAAACCACATTGCTAGCCTACTTGCGTGCCTGCTCCATCTTGTTCCTTATTTCCCTAGCCGTCGTTTCTTTTCCCATATTTTCCTTCTTCTTTGGGTAATCATAGATAAGTCTCCTGTACATCATCCATACCATACCTTGCCATGCCCGTACTTTGCTTCATTCCCCGCATAAAAAGAAAGACACCTTTAAGTAAAATCAAATAAAATCAAACCCGTTCGCAAGGATTCCGAGTATCCCGACTCCCTTTCGCCCATGCATGGTAGTGTGGTTATGTGTTTGTGCATCCGTATCAACGTCAACGTCGTCATCTTCGTTATGGTCGTCATAGAGAATCCGAAAAGTGCTAAGAAAAGAATAACAACACCCAGAAAGGGGGAGAAGAAAAGTAAAGATCTGAAATAAATGATGACAGTGGGTGGATAAGAAACTTGAGGCTTTTTTTCGCTCTGCCGGAAGGAAAACCAACGAGTCCGACCATCTCCGATCCCGTATCCAGTGCCTTGATACGTTTTTAATACAGCGTAGGGACCATGTTCTGAAACAGAAATAATATCCACTTGTCAGAAAGGTGAAGATGTAGATCGGTTATGTGAATGCCAAGGAGAATGACCGAAATCCATGGGCATCGGGAAAGCTTTCAAAAATCGAAAGATCTTGAAGCTATGGCGACAAGGAATAGCGCAACACGCGCGTCAGGTTAAGTTTCGTGTCTCATGTGCATCGTGAAAAATGGTGAAAGTTTGGTAAATGGGTGGGATTTAGGGGTAAACGGGAATTGTCGAATTTCAAACGGCCAGTTTGAGTTCAAGGAATCCTCGAGCGGAATGTGCTAGATTGGCGTCGTTCACTTGGTTGGAAAACCTGAGGTCCGGTTTGGTAAGAAGGGCCCTTGTAACTGTTCCGCTTGATCACTTCTCCGACGCCGTCTCGAACCTCGCGAGGTCCACTGATCTTTTGACGAAGAGCATCGGTCCGCTTCTGCCGGCGGTGCTCACTGAGACGGCGTTGAAGGTTCTGTGGCTTGTATTGTCCCAATTTATCCTGCCAGCCTGGGAAGATGCGTCGTCCTCGATCATCCACTCGCTTTTCTATTCCCCAAAGACGGCGATTGAAATCTTCGGGTGCGGTAGACGGCCTGTCTTCAGAGTCTTCTCGGGTGAATAAGCCGCTCCAGCGAGAACTGCCGACACTATCACGATGCGGCACAACTCGCAAGCTGCCGCTAGGTGTTCGCCTGATAGTTCGGCGCTCGGGTTCGCCGAAATGAGTATCGCCTTCGAGGGGGAGGATAGAGAAGGTGCGCCTCATCCGCTCTTTAAGACTTTGACTTCGTCTTGGGAGTCCTGGTCGATCATCAACGGACGCGTAGCGGTATTCTGAGTCATCTGGCACATCATAAACATGATCAACATCGTCATCTTGTTGAAGTATCTCGTTTGCAGGGCGCCAGAATGGATGTAACTTGGATTCATCGGCTGGTTCGTCATCTGCCGATGGGTACTGAGAGAAGTTTCCCTTCTTACTCTTGACTGAGTCCGGATTCTCCGAGGTATCTCGACGAATGGTCCTGGATAGAGAAAGGGTACGAGAGAGAAACCGGGAGACGCGGGGAATAGAACTATCTGAGTTTTTGCGTAGGCTGAATGCCCGACGAACCAAAGATGGCTGTTTTGGCATTTCTTCAAAGAAATTACCGAGAGTAACCTCTCTTTCCGCGTCCGGTGTGAGTCCAGAGGGTGTTGCTGGAATGAATTTTATCGCAGGCGGTTCCGGTGGTGCGCGTGGGTTTCTCAGAGGAGAATCGACATCGTCCATGGAAAATTGGGGCTGAGGAGGTGTGACAGGGTTACCATCAGGGCCGCTGGCAGTGATCTGGGGATTGCGCGAGACCTTCTCTGTCTGGGCCACCGCAGCAGGGGCTGTTGCGTTTGAGGGCGCGTCAAACGGCAAGGCGTTTGCAAGGTTGACGGGTTTCGACATATGATGAACCATTAACACAGATTTATTCTGGTGGGGATAAATGTTCACCGCCATTGCCTCAGCAATATCGGCCGCAGAATGTGTCCCGCTTGTCTCAACAGAAGCTTGAGAAAAGGGAGTGTTGTGCACTGTAAGTCGTTTGCCAAAGAATGGGTCACCGTTGTGGTCCACGAGCGGCTTTTGATTAGAGATCTCGTTTTTGTGCGACTCAACGGAAGGGGCGGGATGTACTTGTTTCTGATCCGGTGGATTAGTCGCTTCCTCGGGAGGAGGTGCACGTTTCACTGTGAGTGGCGGGAGCTGTCGTTTTGTATCATGCTCCATGAGAGCATTGTGTGCCTTCAGGCTCTCTGTAGTCAGAGATCCAGCGCGGGACGTGTTCCGGCTAGTCGGTGCGGAGAGAGAAGACGTCCTTCTTGGCACAATTGGAGGGTAATCCATAGTTAGTTGATCCATGTGATGAACTGATCCCTCGGATTCTGACATGGATCTGCCTCTGCGCCTTGGTTGGTTTGTCAAGGATGACAGCTCTCTTCCCCTGGAATTATTAGATTGTGGCACAGAGCCAAGACTGTTACTTCTCTTGGTACGATGGCTGCTGGTAGATCGCAATGAAGGCGGACCAGAAAGTTTAGATTTGATAGATCCTTTGCGGTCAGGAATGACGACAACCGGGATGCCACCACTTTTCTCTACGTCCCGTCGAGCCCTTCGGCTGGCGATGGAGAGAGCGGTGCCAGTTGAGGCCATGCTATCCGTTCTTGGAGGGTAATACTTGTTAGAAGCTCGGGGACGGGGTCTGCTCTCTACTTGCTGGACCGAAGTCGAGGTTGAGCTTGGAGGCGAGATCTCAAAAATAGAATCCCTGAGCATCGGTTGCTTTCTGACGTGACGCAATGTCTTTTTCTCCATTGCGGGAGGAGCACCGACTAGGTATGCCTCGACAACTGTTGAGACGGTGGACTGGGTCGACATGCCGGAAGAGCGCCTCAAGTCGGTACTGGCAGAGGATTCCGAGGTGGATGTTGTCCTGCGAGACTTGCTGCCCCGGCTTGTGAATTCAAGAGTGAAATGCTGAGGCGAGGGCTGAACATGAGCACGTTCATGAAGGGGCATGGATCGTACCGCCTTTGTTGCGTTGGTCGGCTTGACTGGTGTGTCCTCAATGACTTCAGAAGGCACATTCCCGGTTGGTTTGCCCGGCCGTTTTCGGACCATCACATTCCTGTTGAGATTATCGTCCCATTCTTGTTCCACGTCGCTTGTGGAGGCCCATTCCCCGTCAAAGGTGAAAAATTCGTGCTGGGTCCTCGGTGTTAAGATGTCATCTGTACCCAGTCTCAAGCCCAGTCCCACATCTTGCTCTTTCTTCCTCCTCGAGTCAACCGGCCGGCGTGTGAAATTTTGAGAGGCTGCAACGGAAGGAGGGAAGGGTCGTGGTGTTGTCTTCTCCTCCTCTTCAGATAACCCGGGGCTTTCTCTTGCGGTCTTGAAAGATTCGGTGCGAGAGTCGGCGGTTGCTTTAGAAAGCTGTCGATCGGTCAGAATGGGGCGCAGGGGTTTGGGGCGTCGTCCTGCTTGTGGTGGTGTGACGTCGGGGGTGGGTGGGCTTCTTTGTTGCGTCGGTGTGCCTGGAGCAGGGGTGATGATGGGAGCGGTTGAGTTAGATTCTCTCGATGGCTGATTATGAGGGACTGCTGTCGACGATGATGATAAAACTCTCGGATGGGGCGGTGGTGTCGGTGGTGTCGGAGGGGGATCTGGACCCAGATTGGTGGGAGTTGCGGGCGGCGCTCTTGACGTGACTGCTGCAGCGCTGTCGCCTGTCTTGGGACGTGGCAGCGTCTTATGCCGTTTCAACGACTGATGGTTTGGTCTAGGCTGTTCGCGCGGAGAATCCAGACAAAAGGAGGTTGTCGCAGGCGGTGCGACGGTCTCGGATGCGGCCAGCATCTCGGAACGTGGTGGCGATAGACCACGCTGAGGGTAAGAGAGACAGGCAGGCAGTGGTTAAAAGAGGGATCCTCCACTACTCGGCATCGTGACTTGGATGATGTACCTAGGTAGAAGAGCGGAAGGAACCAAGGTAGGAGGAGGGAAGTTGGAAAGAGCACGTCAGATAACAGGAACCGGTACAGAAAAGGACCCTGAACGCAGACACGGCAACTGCTGCTGGTTACGGCGAAGAACGGGAAGGGGCGATGGTTGGTGGTTGGTGGTTGAAACTTGTGGCCTGATCGAATGAAAGGTAGTAGGGTGGTTGTGCAGAACCGAGACTAAGATGTAAACCACGTCGCAGAAGGATGAATGGCAGGTTCGTGATAACAGCGCATCGTCTTTCTTCACTCTGAGTCGTCGCTAGGGGTCGCAAAGTGGGAAAAGAAGATAAGTACGGAGTAGGGAAGATTAACGGGGAAGCCAGCACGTGGTGTCAGGCAGGGAATATACCGGCAGTTCCCGTGGTAATTTCAGGTAATGCTCTATTACTAGGCAAAGTACTGTCTGTAAGAATTAATGACTTGAAGACGGTGTGGTGGGTGTGAGGGAGAGACGACGATCGAGGTTGGACGGTGTATCTAGACGGGGCTGGGTCCGACCCGATGATACTGACCCTCGAGAGCAGAGTGGGACAGGGGGGTTAATTTTTACTTTTATAGTGGTAACGTCACAGGGAATTGACTTCCACTAGCTACGAACTTATTAGTACTGACAAGACTGGCTTCAACTTCCCCTGTCACCTTCGCCTTCATTGGTCACACACTTGCATCGTCCACTGCACCGACCGCTGAATGGGTATAGAGTAATTGGTCAATTCTGTGAACTGACCTCCTTCATCTACGCAAAAACGTCGTGTCCTCTCCGCTGTAATTGCAAATAGTCATAGCCCCATTCCCCATCCTCTAGACAGTCTTCCCAACCCTTGCCTTGCTGAGATAAGGACACAGCTCACTTATAGGTAGGTTTCAGCAGGAACGGGGATGCAACATGTGCAGTACCAGAATGGGGGTTCCCATCTTTGGGCTTGGAGTTTTGTTCAGATTTTCATGTCACGGGGACACACACCTTTCCGGATATACACCCGCGCATACTCAACTTGCAGCGGTACATCTCTCCATCTCATCAATAATAGAATGATTTTGTACAAGAACAGGCTTGCTGCATCGCCGACCTATGTACGTAAAGGTGAGGACGACGCCTGCATGACCCTATGCTGCATGACAGCAGAGACTCTCGGGATCATTTCTCTTGCTTGGGAATCGCAAGAGAAAGAACTAAAAAAAAAAAAAAAAAAGAACGCCGACCGAAGCAGATAACCTACTACCTGCTGAGGGAAAGACTGCATGCACAGGCCGTGCTCCCGGAGAATGCAGTCAGCAGGCCAAGTCGGGGTCTTGAAATAGCCTTGTCATTTGTGCATTTCTCGCAAGACCTGCAGCATCCCATAGACGAATCAGAGCGCGCACCACCACCCTAAACCTTGGAAGTCGTCCTGTATCGGCAGGGTGTGCCCCCATGCTATCGAAACCGATGTGCCCCCATGCTAGGGGAGGTGTCGTGGTTCAAGTCAGATTGCAGGTAGTTGGAAGTAGTTCGTGGATATATGACCTATCGCAGAAAAGAATTCGAGGACATGCGATACAAGCGCATTTCTCGTCGAGAACATGAAAATTACTTGTAATAAATCTCGCTCGAAATCGTACCGAGTAAAGTGACGAGTCCTGTCCGGACTCTTGGGTAGGGGCGGGGATTATTTTCCGAGAGCCAGGATCTGAAGGAGACTTGAAACGAACGAAACAGATTGTGATCAGAAAGTGGTCCAAGCGTTGGAGTCAGTACCTAAGCGGAGTTAGTTTGAAATGTCCAGAACGACTTTCGAGGATATGGCTTTCTTATTCTCTCCGGACACTTCAAAATTCATCGCGCAGCTTCCTACGACATGCTTCTAGAAGTAGATTGCATGCCAAGATAATTACACAAAGGGAAAAGAGAAGTGCTTTTAGATCTAATCTGCGACACGAGTGCCTCGCTGTCATGATAAGAATAGACCTTGAAAAGCGAGAACACGGTTACCATCGATTGAAGGAAGGCCTATGAAAAGGTATTTGCTATCCCAACTAGCGATTCTTATCACCATGGTACTAGACCCTCTTGGGTACACCTCTCACATCGCTCGCAGTGTATAGACTGCTCACTACAGGTCAAGCACTGAACGGCATCGTCCTCGCTTACGGTCCGGCAAAAGCAGCACCTCCACCAATGTTTATCCCATTTGCAGTCATCTCTACTACAGCCCTTTGTTGACTGGTACAGTTCTCCCCCAGTCGTTCGGCGCCCCTTGCACATGGAGCCTCGTGCGTGTGCGCGTGGACACCAGTATGATACCTCCAGGCTATGGCCGCATCTGAAGGTCTCCCAGCGTGTCATGCACATGGTGGGAACAGGGGAAATGGCGTCGTCGGCTGTTGGAATGTCACAGAATCTTGACCGTCGAAAAGTCCAAAGTTGAGGCTTTGCCGACTTTTCTTGGCGCTTTTCGGGAAAGGGGAAGTAGTCTTCATCTCCGTCTTCGCGGTGATTGCGCTTCTTGGGAACGATTGAGGAGTCTTCGGTCCTAAATTCTTCACATTTGCGTTTCTTGGCAACAATTGAGGAGTCTTCGTCCTCAAATTCGTCACATTTGCGTTTCGTGGAAACATAGGGATAGCCATCGTCTTCACCTTCCCAATTTTCGTCCTCCAGTCGAAGGGTTTCATAAGCACAATCCCACTTGAGAGGATGATCGTCCGCAGGAAGATTTTCGATCTCAAACTTAGGCGGGCCATCTGGAGGCGGGTATCTCCATAATGGTATGCAATTCTGGCAGCGTTCTGTGTGTTGTCCGTGATCATGTTTTTCGATGCATGAGCAGCTGACGCGATCGGTATCGTGGAGCGTGCGACATACACAACACAGCCAGCTTCTATGATCCCAGCGGCACTTTTCACGGCGACAGCCACCTTCTTTATCAGAGATGATAATCGTACTGCACTGTTTTGTTGTGCATTGACGCCGGAAGCGATAAACTTTTGCGCAAAGTTTAAGGTCTTCGAGGTCTTTTGTGTGGCCGCATCTATGAAGAACTGTCTGGTAATGGCACATGGACTGGAGGGCCCGGTCCAGGGTTTCGTCAGTAAATGCAGGATAGGGGATCGCACTGTAAGAGGTTACCTTTCTGAGTTTGCGTGTATTATGCTAACTGGTCTGGTGTGTGTGGCATTTTTGGAAGTAGAAAGAAAAGACTTCGTCTACGTAAAATGGAGCACTTGTTGTCTAGTAGTTCCGTTCTGGCTTGGGACTTATGGGCTTCTTCTTGGAGTTTCTCGTGCTCGGTTTCATGGGAGGGAATGTCAGTATGAAGGGAGTTCAAAGAACGGGTCAGGCAGGCTAGTATACACAAAACCCTGCGTTGTATATAGCGAGCAGCAAATTCAGTATATCATGTGTGGTCAAGTGATGTCTACCGGGTTTGTAGTACAGTATGTTGGTTGTCAAATGGTCACGCGATCTTCATGGGCAAACATCTTGCGATGACTTATCTTCTGCGCCACAGAGAGGGTGGTACTTTTCGATGTTGGCACATCCTTTTTCTTTCTCTTCCAACGGCGAGTATGAGACCGTTCATGATCATGCGATCAAGACGAGAGCCTGTCAACCGAGAGACTGTCGAAGACTCGAGTATGGTGTAATACAACTTAGCAGGTATTGGCGATGCTTATCACGCCCGGGTATACATGGCGTCGTTGGTTGGGAGCTGCAAGCTCGAACAACCCCGTGTTACCTCTATTGCTGATGTGGTGTAGGGTTCGGTGGGTTAGCAGCTCGAATAAGTTATGCGAGGTAGTGTTGGGTAGAGTCATCACACATTTGGGATTTTTAGAGACTGTTCCTAGTCTAATTGGAAGGCGTTAAAACAGCGAATTTCCTGAAGTTGTCGCAAGAGTGCAGCGAGTAATCTTGCATGTAGTACGCAGAGGCTTTCCAACAGAACTTTTGAGGATGAATCATCTAAGTAGTCTGTCGTAATAGTCGTAGTGGTGTCATGGTGTAAGCTCCTTTGTTTTCGTTATGTTGGTAGGGGATGGTCTTCAAAGATTGTCGTTGGCATGTTTAAGTCGCGCCAAGGATGGCGCACAAAAACATCATAGGTACCTACCTGGTATGCACTCACGCGTCTTGCACTCTTTGATGGTGAAGAAACCCGCTGGAATGGGTTGATGCTACCTGACTCAAGAAGCTCACAAGTACTATTCCTCATCCCTTGCTTCGGAATTCCCCAGCTATACGCTTTCTAACATTTAATCATTCAGAATGCGTTCATCTGGTCGCCAGTTGAAGAACTGTCAAGAAAACCTCCTTTCATGAGAAATTCCTATGCTAGCCCCTCCGATCTTAATGATATACGTATTTCAGGCTTGTACGTAATTTAAAATTGACGAGATGACGCGACTGGTACCCCCTTTCAAGTATTGAGACCACTACATGAGCTTAGAGCTCGTCCTCCCCGCTGCCTGAAGAGACCATGTTGCTCAACGGCCCCTTTTTTAGCATAATGCTCATGATCTCATAGAGAGCGTCTGCCGCAGCCATGGTAGTATGCTCGGCATTAGTATCATAAGCAGGCTACAAGGGAGAAGTTAGTAACCTGCTCAGAAACCGCAAGCTCAAAAACATCTTTCTCTCGCTCAGGCTACACTGAGAAGAAAAGGACAGAGTATGGAGAGACTTACCGCGACTTCAACGATATCGGCCGCAATCAAGTTTACATCTTCAAGGCCACGCAAGATTGTCCTCAGCTCACGAGTGCTCCAACCCCCTGTCTCAGGGGTCCCAGTAGCAGGCGCGAACGCAGGATCGAGCGTGTCGATATCGAGAGACAGATAAACGGGCTGCGAGGTACCGACACGATCAACAATTTTCTTGATGATACCTTCGGTGCCGATAGTGTCGATTTCGCGCGCTTCGATGATCTCGAATCCGCAGTAACCGTCGTTCTCATAGTCACTTGGGCCGCTTAGTGTTGTGCGGATCCCCGCGTGTACGTTGGTGTCGTTGGCTAGTAGCCCCTCCTGCGCGGCATGATAGAAGTATGTGCCGTGGTTGATGCTCGCAACTTCTGAAGGTGAGCCGCCAAAGACTTTCGGTCTCCCTGAGATAGTTACTCGTAAGCCATCTTGCTCCAAACTCGTAGGTCTACCAACAGTGTTGATAGGGGCGCATTGCTAATTTCTTGAGTTTTAACGTACAGGTATCTAGATGGCTGTCAAAGTGGATGACAGATACTGGGCCGTATGCACGGTTGATAGATCGCAATAGCGGGAGAGTGATGGTATGATCACCCCCAAGAGTAATGAGCCTAGGCAGTGTTTTGCCTTTCTTTGCAGGACCGGGCAGGTTAGCGTGTGTCTTTGGAGCTCGCGATAGTAGATTGTAGTGTCCCTCTTCAATCTGTTTCAGAGCCCACGTGTTATCATATCTGACATTCTCAGTCAGCGCATGCTGTTATGAGTAAGTGGAAATCTGATTTCGCACGATGTGACAGGTATATCACCACAGTCAAGTACCGTAGCCCATGAGTTGAAAGGGTTTGTTTTCAAAGGCACATTGTATCCGCCACTATAATTTGTCAGAAAACTGTCCCCAAGAGAGAGACGCTGACAGATATCGCTTACTAAAGATTCAGGCGACGAGAGCCTTGCCGGATGCCAGATGGTCCAAAACGAGCGCCTGGTCTATATGAGGTGCCTGTGTCAAAGGGGGCACCTTTTTTGACAAGTTAGATCGTAGAAGACTTATACTATGATGATCGTTTGACAGACCGATGAAAGCAAGGTCATAGGACACCTCGTTTGAGCTTAGGCAAGGCAAGTATGGAAGGCGTCCAAAGGTGGATATTCCACTGAATACAGAGTCCGCCTGAGATTAGAGTAGTATGAGATTGATGTCGTTTGGTTTGAGCTCTGGGTGCTATCTTACTTGTGTCCCCCCATCTCCTGGTAGAGAGTTGTACCAGACCGACGGGAGAGGCCCTGTGACTATCTTCTGGTCATTTTGCAGACTATGAGCTGCTGCATAGCTGAAGTAGCACAATATTAGCTTTCTCAGCATGTCGTTAACGTTGTCAGATTGATGTGAGCAATTGCGACAGAAAATCGAGCTGCTTCTCTGGCATGAGAAGGTACTGCTTCATGTCCTAGACTACCCTTTATCTACTCCTCATGACGTGAAGTAATGAAAACGATTCCGACTCCCTATCCCTCTCTCTATTGGTGAGAAATAGGTCTTTGACGATAGGCAAGACGCAAGCAAGGATTAGGAGCTTTCGTGCATCAGTAGCTTATCGCGGGTGAGGTTCTCAACCATTCACGAGCAAACACCTACACCGAGGCTCCATACTGAATGTATGATGCTCAACTTGCATAGAAGATATGTCATAGAGTTCGATGTTCTTATGTAAAGGCATTTTGGATCGCGCAAAGTCATCATTGACCACGATGATAGCATTGATGCACTAAGATGCGGGGTTTGAGATAAACGCACAATTGTCAGGGGTCGAATTCGATGCATCGAACTTTCGTTCTCCATATCAAGTAATCTAGATCCGATCGAATGCTATGCAGTATGTAGCCGAAGGACTATAATGATTATCAGTCTTGTCACTCGTTGCTCCGACTCGTTTTATTTTTGCTGGTTTTATAAAGCTATGCCAAGTCCGGTATTTGTCTTGTTTAGAATGATATTATTATAGCCTATCTTTACATTACATACATTAGAAGACATATAAGTAGAAATGAACTCACTTTAATTACTTATGTAGTATTCATTATTCAATATAAAGATCACCAATGCACTGCACCTTGACCACTGCTTAGCGACTACTGTGGTTGAAAGCGTGTCACTAATTAGAGATATGTTGTTTAGAACCACGATCATTAGTGAAATAATTGGATTTACTAATAAATATTCTACTTAGGACTCTAGATGCTAAAAGCCTAATCATTGCTCCAACTATGTGCGAGAGAAAATGACTAAACCACCGGTGACCCGAACGAAATGTCCCAGTAATGATAGAAAGAACTTAATCAATCTGGTTGAAGGCAGTCTCGATGGGACCCTCAATGGCGCTGACGTAGCTCGCGATGACGGTGATCGAGGCCTGGATGTCGCTGGTCGAAGTACCAGATGTGCCGGAAGTGGCCTGCTGGGCGAAGCTCACAATGGGGTCGACAAAGGGGCTGATGGTAGCAATAATGAGGGCAACCTCAGTCTTGAGGAGAGAGAGCAAATCTGTTTAAGATATTGGTCAGGAACCGTTGCTCGCCTAACTTGTTAATAGGGATTTGCCAAGTACATACCGTCAGACAGACTTCCGAGCAGTAGGCTTAGAGAATCCTTGCACTCACAGACGATATACTGGACATCGCTGACGAGGATCGGAAGGGTGGCGAGCTCGCTCGCAAGGAGAGGGAGAACGATGTCCTCGATTAGGGGCACGACAGTGTTGATGACATTGGTCAATTCATCCTCGATGTTGCAGAGGGAGGCATTGATGGCAGGGATGATCTCGTTGTTGACAGTCCCAATGACGGTGTTTTCTGTTGATGATGTTAATAACCGCGTGTATTTTATACAAGCCAGACTGCTGTTCTCGGTATCATTGGAGACATACGGATGATGGCCACTTCGTTGTCGACGGCCGTCTTAGCAGATGCAACTGCATCAATCGCTGTCACCAGGATCTTGGGGTCAGAAGGAGTGGTTTGAGCAAAGGCAGAGCCGATAGAAAGAGCGGCTAGAGCGAAGCTTGTGAACTGCATTTTGAAGAAAGAAAGGAGACCGAGAGGTTGTCAAGACTTGAGGAGGTTGAGGAGGTTGGTGATGAAAGAAATTGGTGCTTGGTGAGTAGATGATGATAGATTGGCTCAAATAAAGGGCTCCGAGGGGCTCTTTATATACATAGATGCCATAACTTGGGTCCGATGTCGACCTCGATCACCTCATCAAGATCTTTAGACGGCTGCCCGACAAAGCGCTTGATGCGGAATTAGTAGTAGTGGTCGTCTCGATGCACCCTTGTGGATACAATCGCAGCGACAGATTCCAGCACGTGTTGAATATTTGCGCCAAAGAAAGCGCTTAGTGTAATACACCGTGTCTGCTTTCGAAGGATGATGTTGTTGATAGTCTACGTCCGCCATATTGGAGGCTTCCTATATCCTACTGGTGTGCAGAACGGAAGGCTCCGTGGGGTGCTTAAGCCTGTATTGGCCTTATTTGCGTAGTCTCCTGCAAGCATTTAAGGCGCATCACTCATAAAATATTCCTTTGCATTGTATGATGCACCTTTTCAGCCAGGTGATCCATCCATGCATGCATTGAAGCTGCCCAGGAGTATCTCACTGTGTAAAATCATATCCAAGATCTTATCTTACAATATGTTCGAGATTTACATTATCATGGCTAACTTCTCGGCATCAACTATGTCAAGGCACGACTGGATGATGGATCCCTTTCATCTCAACCTGGTGGACGTATCAAACAAATCAACTAACCCGACAAAAGGGGTCTGCTTCAACTAGCTCCCATGGACTGACTCGAGCCGCGCTTGCACGATGGCACCCTAGTCCATATACGTGGTATGTGAGCGGTTCTTGCCGTTGTCAGCCTTCACTAGTCCGGCGGCATAGCATCTAGCATGCCCTCAACAATCGTAGGTGATGTCCTCCATCGGAACATACTGTTCAATAAACGCGCCAGGAACGAGTCTACTTGAAACTATTGTCTTCCCGGAGCGCCAAAAAGAAGGTTCTCGGGGTATGTTGGACCTCTATGGCCTTCCATGCATGAACATAGCGGCCAAATATTACTAAATATTGGCCGCCATCATTTCCCACGTTCATGTAACGTCATGACAAGCAACTAGAGAGACCTTGGGGGATTCCTAATTCGAGACAAGCTTTCCGGCCCGACGCTCTTTGAAAAAGGCTACATTATTACACCCCAAGTAGCTCTCTCTAGTAGGTCTAGTTCACTGCGCCGCTAAAAGCGCTGCATTTCTAGAGCGCTGCTTGGCGATCCAGATGACGATTCCATTCATTACATGGAATTCGTGCCTCAGTAAATTATGCCTTTCTTTTCGAAAGGTACTCTTATTTGCATCAGTCACACAATGAATATCCCAGATAGGTACAATGAATAGTTGTTGAAATAGGAAATCATGGGATCGTGGCACCCTGGTCAAAGATCTCGGTCCGGGACCCTGGTCCCGTCGCCAAGCCAGATCCCCGGGACTTGCCGATCCAACGGCTGCGCTGTCGATCACTTCTCGAAGACCGTGTGACTCGGCCGAGAGACCACACCTATTCACTGCCTTTCAGCTCAACCACCCCGCGATCCTATACCATTCTAGATGTACGGACACTAGAACGTGGGAGATATAACCTTATGTCCGGCTAGGCGGTGGCTAGGCTCGATGGATACCGTTTCTCTTGCTATGGTAGTATCGTGACTAAAGTATCAGGCACCAGAGTTGACTCTGGCAATGTTCGTGCCGCAGAGAACTGGAACAGCCGGATGCCGTGGCGCCAACGGAGACAACACTCACAAAACGCCTCCAATGGGGAAAAATTAAGAATTTTTACTAGAGTTTCAGCAATCAATTGAGCGTTTAGGTTTGATCCCGTGAGCCGTAGTAAGCGACTCTTTCGGTTTTCGTTATAGCTATGATTCTAAGATATTGGTGAGCACCTTTATTCCATATCTATCAATGACTATACAACTCGCTAGGTGCTTGATGGGATATTGATCTACGTCGATGTACTGGATATTGTCCGTTAGCTGTATTTATATTTGAAAGACGGTTGGGTTGCGACTTGTGGACATGACCACATCATGTTACACTTACGGCTCAAAATCGATGTTCAAAAATTGGCAAATGTCTAGAAACTTCATTCTTCTTACGAATATTGAGGCAGAAAATCTAAATGTTCGTCATCGTGCCTTCAAATGGGTATAAAGAGAGTAAGCCAACCAATTGCAGCTAGTAGCGTTCTTCTCTGTGCTCCGTACTCGTACTTCGTATATTACCCAGAGAGCAGGATGACGGAGAGAACGAACCGCAATAAGTAAGGACCCCACTAGGAAGGTAGTCCCGGTGAGCAGGATCGGGGAACCAGAACCTGTGAGAACGGTGCTCTGTGAAAGATGACAACCGGTCCTATGAACGCCACACTGTCATCAAGAACGAGTCTTGCATACGGTAGTGGTACGGCACTTACTGCTGATCGAGAGATCCAGAGTTTAATCGATACTATCGGCGACCAGTTTGGACTGTTCAAGTGAGATCCCCAATACTGAAAATATTTAGCTTAACATTCTTTATGAGTTTATTTGCCTGACACATACGGCAACTTCACATCAAGACAAGGACTATACGCAACTCAATGACTGAGAATGCAGGTAGATGATGTTAGTGCTTTGAGTGGGTGTTTGAATGAAGGAGCGCCAGATATAGGATGATAGTCGTGCAGGATCAATGATCAAAAGATAGTACAAATCAGTAAGTACTGTTTTACCCCCTTCAAGACCTGTTGCTAGAGTTTGTAGAGGTACCAATTGTCTCGAACCTAGTCTACATAACCGATAACACCGGAATCTTGAATTATCGGACCACTCTTATTAGACAGTATCACTAAATATTTTGTGCATCAAGGCAGTGATCCGGATGCCTGGACAAGGCCTCGCTTCGCCGCCAACCTGACAAGGTCGGGAGCATATAGAGCGTAGTCTATTTCTACTCGGTACAGCCCGGCAGCCAAGACAGCTGATTCCCAATATGATGGTCTTCTCACGAGCTTCAAGCAGCCGGGAAAGGAGGGGGGAAAGGTGAATGGACACATGAAGACATACAGATGAATAGAGCTTTTCAACCACTAAACTGTGATGTAAGCGTATGAAGGTAGCTATTAATTGCATGGCAGACCTGCCTGCCCCGATGGCACTTCGGCAGACTGTCAACCAGGTTAGATTTGAGCACAAGTATCTTCCCAAAGTAGAAAGGACAACTTGTGGGGAGACTTCCCAGCTTTCTAACTATGGTATGTTCACGGCATCCGGCATGCTAGGAATGATGAACGCACCTTCCCGCACCAAGTATCCAATAAGGGACCTCAGTCATGGTGTAATTAACCGACTGTTACCAGGATCTCGAATTCTCTTCTCCCTAATCTTAGATTAGGTGGCCGGTACGGTGTGAGAGAAGGACAATGGCATCTGGCTGATGTCTAAGGAGATATCAAAGCAGACGTGTCGATTGACGTATCGTCTCGTCAGCCATCAATTAGTGAATGGCCTATACCTCGCCCTTCCCTTCTCAATCCATCCCTCCTTGACAATTAGGTCATTGGGGAAAGCAATCAAAAAGTACTATCGGTTTATCTTATGATTGGAACTCGATATCGTGAAGAACATCTCTAGTACCATGTATGGTGGTATTATCCCTTTGGCCTGGTTGATTGAGTGTTCTTTTCAGTCGAGCTGGGCACATGTTTGATAAGTAACTTTCATATCAAGGGTTTTCGCAGCGTATCGAAGATGACTAAAAACGCCTACGGTTAGCAGGGATCAAATGGCCTGGTTGAAACCTATGAAAACTATAACGAATGTCTAGGGAAGTACGATCAAAAAGTTTACAGCAATTAATTCTTCTCAACAATTCTGGGATTACCAGGCATGTTGTTATAAAGACAATGGCGATGAAGACTGAGATTCACATCTACGAAGACAGCATCAGAGGATCATCCAGAGACTTCATATATGATTTATTTAGAACACTGAATCTCTTTGATTGTATTCTCAATTCTTGCATTTATATACTCATCTCACATGAAGAGAGGCGCAGTCGTAGCAATTCTCGATGCAGGTGGTCCCGATCCATGCTTGCGTTTACGGGCAACAAAGTTTAGTCTCAAGCACCTCGAGTTATTCAACTGTTTCTATAGCTATATGGACGTCTGAAATTATCAGTGAATGAACTAGCTGGGAAGGTCTTAGTTCATTCCTCTGTAGCAGTGATTGAGTGAGATTGTTAAGTTGTGCCCCATCCCCAGTCTTGATATTAACCAGAATTAGACGTTATCTACACACCAGCTACTTCAAGACTATTCTGGATCATTTCAAAGTAAGAAACATGATCGAGATCCTCAGGGTCAAATATGACAAGAGCATCGCTACCAGGATATTCTTTCATCAAAGAACCCCTTTTCAATCACTTGTGATTATTCAACACAGACAAAGTTCGACTATTCATTGGTCAGCTCTGACTGGCATCTTTTGCAAAACTAGATAGATATAAGAGAGAGCCTGCTCCTGATGTAAACAGATCAGACCCATGAATGTGAGACTTTACTTGCATTTACATATTTCTGATGGTGCGATACGCTCCCACCCTGACGACCTCGGAAGTAGACGCACTTGCAGGAATAGACCTACCGGTTAGGAACAGTAGAAGGGATTTTTGACAGATAGGTGCTGTTGTTCCTAGGGTGAGGGTTGTGGTGCCATTACGGCCGAAATATTGTCATGTAAACAGTCTGTCGCCTCGGTTGACACCGCTACCACTAGCGTCATTATTGCAGCACCACTTTCCCCCTCTGGTAGCATGACACTCCTTATGCCTCAATCGATGTCAACAATTCCAGTTTATGAGCAACCCCCAAACTGTCGTTGGCGGCGCCTTCCTCTATCCCACCCCTTCGACACTGGCCATGGACCTCGAAAGCGAGATCTGACAGGCTGAGGGCTAGCTTGTTCCTTCCAACTTTACCTGAAGATAAGCCTCAGTTCTAATAATACGGTTTCTTTGTCATATTCTGAGGTCTTGAAGACCGGGAGAGTATTCGAAACACCATATCAGCCACTAGATGCACGCAGTGTCGGCCATTTGCTTGCCTCATCACATCATCGCCACGCGACTCCTCCCTTTTGAGGGACCTTTCCTTACTTAGCCGGATATCTTCGCTCAGATCCTTCACTATCGACTTCACTAATCCCAAAATCGACCATGGACCCTGTGGAGAAACTCTTCTTAGACCTCGAGGAGTTCGATATCACCCTGGGCAGAAGATTCTACAAGTCTCATGAGGAGTTCCACTACAAGAACGTACAGGCCAATAATGAGTTCATCCGTATCTTTCAATCCTTCTCTGCTCTAGGTTCTAGCGATGCAGACTGCAATTTCATTAAAAACTTGGCCACCTATGCAAAGGAGAAGTCACGGTGTGAGATGCTTCGTACTCGGCTCGGTCAGCTAGCCCTTAACACAAAAGACATCCCTGATGACGGCTCTGCGAAGTCTCGACAACTGGAGCTATATCGCTGGATTTCACAGGGTCGGAAAGACGAGGACTATCCTTTTGTTGATCAGGATCACCCCAAGGAAAACCAGCAAATCCAGATCAAGGGCAACCATGCCACTCTCCCAGATAAGCTAATTGGTACTAGGATCTGTGCTTATTGCAAAACACCTAATGCACAGGAATGGTGCGCTGAGTGTCGGAGGAGTGTCTCACTGAAGGTTGCATACTGCAACAAAGATTGTCAGAAGAAACACTGGGTAGAGCACAAGACCCAATGCCGTGGCAGAAGAAGTATTCACAGAGCTGTTTCTCTGATCCGCGACCTCTTCTTCATGGTTCAAAAAGAAGCTTGGCAGGATGATATAGGGCTTGACAGTATAACTGAAAAAGACGGTATTACGAACATCAGCCAGGTTCTCCCACTGGAGTGGAGATGGAGACGTTTCGCAGACATTCGCCCGTTCCCATCGCATATAGTTTCGTGCAAAGAACTTGCTCTTGCAAGTATGGCAAACACCCAATGCCAGTGGGTTCTGTACGCATTTGATGATATCATCAAGGCGCTTTTGCTTCGTAAGACAGAAATCTTACAGAGTTCCCACTCCTTTCGTTTGACCGCTAACTGTGTCTTTTCGCAGCACTTTGTCAGGAGCTTCGAGAAGTTGTCCTCATTCCCAGAAATGGATTTCGCCCCACGAGTGTTATGTTTCACGACAATAGCGGTGTCCTCGAAGATCAACTTTCTAACACCATGTTCAGCTCTCACACGGTTCTTCATGCTACGGTGAAGTCCGGCGAGCAGATCATAATCGACATCACAGGAGCTCAGGTCAGTATTACTAGCTACATAGTTTCTTGCCTCATGTATCGAATTCTGTCTAGGGCATTGTTACGAAAATCATGGAGGCATGCACCTGACTGATATATTCGTGAATAGTTTGGTTGGCAGGAGACGGTGGCATTAGCAGGGCCTTGGCTTAGCCATCGTGCAATTGACAAAGCTTTCTCCTTTGAGCATTTCGGATCCGCTAGGGAAAATGTGGAGCAGCGCACCCAAAGCATTCACAACATCAATGTGGCTCAACATTTGAGTTTGGTGAAGAGAATGTAGCATACTATTCTCTCGCAATTGCATGATAATGGAATTCGACGTCCCTATGAGCTTGTCAAGCTTCCCAAATCCTAACACGACTCATGCATGCGTACAATAATGACCTACGCAGAGAAAGCGATCAAAGATGGTCTTCAGGAAATTGAAGAGTCCGGAGTGGGCATTCGCTACACGTATTTCCCCACCGGGCATGATCGACTAGTGTTGGATGGGCTGTGTACAGCTGTACGAAGTGAAGCAGTAAATGCGAATATATTCAAATGATGATTAGTTGATGTTATGAACCTATGGAAAGTCCTTCACTCGCGCGAAACCTCTATCTCCGAATGGATCGCACGGGTGTCACGTGGTGACTTATTCAACAACTAGTAATGGGGCATGCACTTACGACATCCAAGCAGCAGGCTGAGATACTCAAGAAAATATGGCTTACGGAGGATGATGTTGAGAAAGCAAAACGCCAAGGAATTGAACCAGGCGATGTTTACCGTCTCCGATGGGCGATGGAAACCAACAAGCCAGAGGCTCGAAGCGTCAAGTTTGGCGTGTAGTCATTACAACATGGCTTTGTTTCGCTGAAGAAAATCTTGTTAGATAACTGATAAAGCTGTACAGAAGATAGCCCTATTTCATGTCGGGTTAGGCATTGTGATCTGAAGATCAGGCTGGAGGGTGTTCGAGAGGTTTGTGTCGGTAGGAGATGCACAGAGGCGTTGTTTTACCCTACAAAGAAGAAGAGAGAGAAGAAGGAAGGTAAAGAAAGCCTAGCAAGACAGTAAAAATGCAGGCTTGATCAAGAAAATTGTTGATTGTCCTGGGACAGACTAGGCAATCTACAGCTATCATGCTCAATCCTCCCTGAATACAGATTGCGACTCGCCATTGAGATGCACCTCGAGACTAGTGGATAACAAACAGTTAATTGACACTTATCTAAGTAGCTGCTCAAGTCTCGGACATGTGAATACGCTATGGAGTATTGTGTGTGTAGCTCGCCATTGTAGATCTGGCCCCCTGCGTCAAGAATACTTTTGACCTCACGGGGTAAATCGCTGGAGTTCATGCTCATGAACTATGGTGTCAGCATTGTTACAGTCAGAGCAAAGCTGAACACCATAACCTCACATGGTGCATTCATAGCCGACTGATTTCATTTCGTCTCCGCATCGAGTACACCAGATAAGCGGGGACAGCGACGATTCGTCGTCAACAATGACGAGTTTGGTTGCTGAATCGGTGGCTAACTTCAATATCCAGCTCTTATTATTGGGATGTTGCAGCCTCCTATTGCTTAGTTTATCTACCTTTGTGCATCGCAATCCGAATTTCAGAGCCTTCCTAGTTGTGAGATTCGCGTAGTCTGCTGGAGGCCCAGCAAGTAGGTCGGCGTGTTTGCGTTCGGTTGAGAAGCGAACCCGGCCAGGAGGAAGATCTTCTGTGTAGACCCAAAACCATAGATTTCAGGATCTATTGTCCTGCAAGTTGATATCTATGATACTGTCGGAACCGTCCTCCGAGAGCGGCTTCCAACACTTAGGGTCGTAATGACCTGCTCCATATCTCTGAGTATGACGTGCTGTTTGGTTTTTAGCTGCAGCATAGGTTACTTTTATTTTCTAGTCCACAAAGCAGACTGGCTTGAACTCAGTAGTCGGTGATTCTTTGTATAGAAATCTCACACAAAAACTCATCTTCCAGGCGGTGACCCATGGTGAAAAGGATTCTTGCAATGTTTTCTACTGCCAACTTAGACGCAACCTGGGAACCAATTGCAGCGTTTTTGAGAAGTTGAATTAGACGAGGTACGCGAAGTACCGACACAGCAGCGCCGGCCGAGACAGCGGACGACCAAGTCTCGTCCTGATCACGAAGGAATATATGGTGTGCTTCTATGCCCTTCATGGCGGCCGCTTGCTAACAACTTCCATATGCTCTTTAAGGACATTGTCTAACCAGCTATTGAGATAGCTACAGCCCAGAAGAAAACACAGAAGTCACCCCGAGCTTTAACACACTGTCGATCTCCGCCTTAGCAACTTCGAGTCCGGCGGCGAAAGCCTTGTCGAAGGCTTTCTTCAAGAAGGGAGGATCAAGGTATAAGTGTGTACCAGGTCCAGCGCCTTTGAAGATGATGCACTTCCCTCCGAGGAGATCTAAGTTGTATTTCTGTTGCTCCCAGCTGTCCCGCAGTTCCACTTAATTCTCGGCTGAAAACTTCGAGGCCACATGATGAATGTAATCCTCCACAACGCAAATGGTCATATAAATACTACCGATAGCACTTTTAGTTTATTAGCTGTATTCGTAATTGACCGCTTGAGTAGATGACTGACCTTTTTGAGAGTCGTTATCGTACTTTGAAACGCTCATTCTTACCTTTCCATTGGGATCGAATTGTATGTACACATTCTGTACGCCCATCGTATTACTTCTACAGTCTACTACAAGAAGACGTAATACGAATTTCTCTTGGCCACTTAAACACGAAGTTCATACCTTGGGTCACAAGTCAGATGTTTGGGCGTAGGCAAACATCAAAATGCAGGCCGAGTGCTCCGATGTTCAGGGTAGCGGCGGCGAAATAGGGTTATTCCAAGTGGACCACGCAGGGTTTGCTCCCTTCCATTGCACCTACAGTGCTGGATGCGTATGGGTTAAGGTTACAAACATGATAGCAAGTCTAATGATTGATTTGATGAAGACCATACAGGGTCGCTAGAGGCTCAATGCGGAATTCTGATTTCAAAATTAGTCATGAAAAGTCGTCTCAATAGAGTGTTCTCATACAGGATATCACACCGTAAGTGTCTGAAATAACTACCTACCATAAAAGTCTCTCGGGCACCACGCTGACCTAGAAAATTGAGACGGTTCCTGGTCAAAGGCCTGGAATTTGTTAAGAAAATTGGGAAAGCGACCAGCATAAAGAGCCACAAGCATCTCGACCGTATTACGGTGCGAAATTTTACAAGAACCTCTCGGCTGTGGAGTTATCACGGCCACTCGGGGGGAAAGGACCCCGAGGCCGGTTTGGAATAAGGTATAATACTTTTTTGCAGTCCCGTGATATTTCAGCAAGGGCTAGCATTGATTGAAGTTGTATTAACATGGGTATGTTGGATGGCTTATTTTAAACAATGATGACGACGAGAAAAACACTGAGACTTAGAGGACAGCAGCTGCCGCCGTCTGGCGGTTCAATAATGTACACACCTACCTGGTTGAAACACATTTCCCAGGACGTTGGATCACAACACCCAGTGAAGCTCTTGCTTGGAACTTCACAACGTTTAATTAACAATCGCTGGATTATAAACATGAGATATACTTTTCTCCTCGTCGTTACCCTTCACTCTATTTATTGGGCGTTTCGATGAGACTAGTCAGATGGCCGGGTGAGGCTAGCCACGACCTTTGAAACCATCTCAGCAAAGGTCCCGGCTGAAAGTGTCTCTGAAGCCTAGCTGTGACATTATAGCCGTAAACTCCAACTTATAAAGCGGCGGTTGTTAATCCAAACTTGGGACTATGTCTGGAATACACACCCAACGTTTGAACAACTCGCTACACTCCCTCTCAACGCCCTCGTCATCACCATGTCCCAGTTTGACCGAAAGAGCATGGAAAACCCTTCGTACTCTTCAGTCTTCGCCATACCTTTAAATAAGGGCTCGAGCACCGATTGGCGGCGGTAGCATAAGCCACGAACACCCTGGGATGATTCTTGCGTGTCATATCATCATTGTACTTTGTCTGGCAGAAGAGAGAATGTCGCTCGACTACAATACCCAACACCATTGAGTTTGCCACGCCTCTTCGCTCACAACTCATCCGAAAGGACTCGTTGCCGAGACGAAATGGAAGTTGTGTGCAGGTATGGTTGGAAACCCAATGGCTGGGACACGTCATGAGCCGGATTGCGCCATGTAACTCTAATCCTTCTCCTGTTACGCGTCCTACGAGCAGATCGCATCTCTCTATCTATGTGATTTGTAAGTATACCTTGTAAGTACGGTGGTGGCTTAACACTCGGACGCTCATCCCAGCAAGACGAATCATCCGTGCGTATGTACGCAAGTCGGCTTTGGCTTGAAGCTTGCCGTACACCATGACTGCGTGGATTCATGGTGATATGGAATGACCCTACACATTCCGCGTGTCTGCTCAATGTACGGCTCCACAAGCGTCACTGATATTCATTTCCAAATTGACATGGAGGTCAGACAAGAACTTATAAATCATTCATTCGCCCCTGGCTGCGCGACTTGGTTGCTAAAGATCAACTCGTCCTTCTTTACCATCTTCGGCTTAGTATCTCATTCGCTTTCTAGTCACTGATATATCAAAAGCTGCCACGATGAAGATTTCCGCGGCCTTGTCCGTTCTCGTGGCGGCTACCGTCGTTTCCGGCAACGCTCCCCGCGCCGGCCCAAAAGCCGACCCGCGCCAGTTCAGCGCAGAGGCCCGTCAATTCAGTAGTTCCACAACGACGACAACTGCTACTGCTACAGTCACTACTACTGCTAATGCTGAGAATGCTGCTCGTCAGTTCAGCGCGGAAGCCCGCCAGTTTAGTGCTGAGGCCCGTGGAATGGACCCCAAGCCTCGTCAGTTCAGTGCAGAAGCCCGTCAATTCAGCGCAGAGGCTCGTCAGTTCAGTAGCTCTACAACAACAACTACTACTACAGCTACCGCAACGGTTACTTCTACAGCCAATGTTGCCCGCCAGTTTAGCGCAGAGGCTCGTCAATTTAGTGCCGAAGCTCGTCAAATGAATCCCGAACCTCGCCAATTCAGTGCTGAAGCTCGTTTCTTTCAACCTGAGGCCCGCCAGCGTAGTTCTTCCAGCTCGTCCTCGAGCTCTTCGAATGCGGAAAATGCTGCTCGCCAACTCAGCAGTTCGACCTCGACTATTACAGCTACGGTCACTACAACAACCACAGCTGCTGCGAATGCCGCCCGTCAGTTCAGTGCTGAAGCTCGTGCACCTCAGTTCAGCGCCGAGAAGCGCCAGTTCAGTGCAGAGGCTCGCGCTCCTCAGTTCAGTGCGGAAGCACGTCAATTCAGTGCTGAAGCCCGTGCGCCTCAGTTCAGTGCCGAGAAGCGTCAGTTCAGCGCCGAAGCCCGTGCTCCTCAGTTTAGTGCAGAGAAACGCCAATTCAGCGCGGAGAAACGCCAGTTTAGTGCGGAAAAGCGCCAGCAGAATACTGCCACATCAACGACGACCGCTACCGTGACAGAGACGGCCACGGCTGCTGCTGAGAACGCCGCCCGTCAGTTCAGTGCGGAGGCACGTCAGTTCAGTGCCGAGAAACGCCAATTCAGTGCTGAAGCGCGCCAGTTCAGCGCCGAAAGACGTCAGCAGAACACCGCGACTTCCACAACGACCGCTACAGTGACAGCAACAGTCACGGCTGCTGCTCAGAACGCCGCTCGCAGTGGCAGTCCTCGTCAGTTTAGTGCTGAAGCTCGTCAATTTAGCGCTGAGGCTCGCCAGTTTAGTGCCGAAGCCCGCGCACCTCAGTTCAGTGCAGAGAAGCGCCAATTCAGTGCCGAGAAACGCCAGCAGAGCACGGCGACAGCCACGACGACCGCTACCGTAACATCGACAATCACCGAGGCCGCAGCGAACGCCAAGCGGCAGGACACGACAACAACCACGGAGACGGACACGGCGACGGTGTCGTCCACCACTGACTACAGCACGTACTCGAGCTCGTACACCGGCTCTCTCACAACCATCACGGGATCGTCGACCACGGTGACGCTGGGGTCGTCCAGCACCACGACTAGCAGCTCCGAGGAGGCGTCTGGTACTGGCACGACTACTTACACCTCGGGATCGGAGACTGTCACTAGCGCCTACTCGACTAGCAAGCAACCGTCTGCTACTTCTACGCCCTTGCCGACTGTGCCTGCCTCTGGTGCGTCAGGTGTGGTTCAGAGTTTTGCTGCTATGGTGGCTTTTGTTGGGGCTGCTATGGCTTATGTGCTGTAGAGATCCATTGATCCCACTGTACCTGTTCAGTGACGTCTTCAGTGGAACCAGAGGAGAAGTGAATCATGTCAATTTCCGTTCGCTTCGGTCTATCGAATGTCTACAGTAGGCCTGGTGAAAGAGGAGGAGATTTCGTCTGGGTAAGTCGGATTGATTGGTGGGAGATGGAAAAAGTCGGGTAATATACAGGGAATGTGGAGGAATGTCGTTGTAGTGCTGGAGGAATCGTTGGAAGGGTTGCTTGTTTTCATCCTGTATTAGTCTTGGTGAATAGTAATTAATCAAATTGCATTTTTAATATTATTTGCTTGATCGATTGCGTTGTGAATGCCGTGTCGGAGGAGAGAACCTATTTCACCCCTTTAAATATTGCGCCCCCTGGTACAAAACCTCCTTGAACTGTCCAAGTAACTATCCGATACTATGAAAACTGCAAACATCGCCTCATAAAAGGAGCCTGAGCAGACAAGCAGGTTAAAAGTATTATGCATTTGATTCTGTTATGCAAGCCATAGAAGCTAGGCGTATCTCTATCCTATTCTTTATCTAATTCGTCAATGGGACTCTAAATTCAACAAGTCGCGTACCTCATCAGCCGTTTCCCCGCGTGAGCGTCCAAAGTGTAAATGCATGCGTAAATGTGTTGGTATATCCCGACCTTTTCAACCATCCCACATCTTATAGATGGTCATTTCTATCGACTTCATACCTCACTGACCGTACTCTTATTGCCCACCAACACCCCCAATCAAAGCCACAACCACACCCAGCAGAACTCCCCAAATCAATCTGCCTGCGGACTCCCCTCCCACCCGCACACCCAGCCCAGGCAACTCCTTCTGCACAGTAACTGTGGCCGTAGCAGCCGAAAGCGTACAACTAGCCGTACCGCAAACATACCCGCTCGGACAACACCCAGCGACAGTCCCCGCCGCAGCACCCGTACCGCAGAGAAACCAACCGGTTGCACAGCTCCCCACCGTCGAGGTAGCAGTATAACTCGCGGCGTCGGAAGCAGGCACAACGATGGTCATGCCATCAGTTTCGACGATTGTCGTCGACGCGATCGGCGGACAGGATGTTGTGCTGCAGTCGCGGCCCGTGCGGCAGCAGCCTGAGCCCGCTGTCGCTAGGCAGCCGTAGAAGCCGGTCGGGCAGTAGGATGTGGAGGGGGATGTCGTGGTTGGATTCGTGGTGGTTGTCGTTGTGGGGTTGGGACTGGAGCTTGTTGCTCGGTCGGGGGGTAGACCGCCTCCTGAGGATGAGGAAGATGATGAGGAGGAGGTGGAGGCTGTTTGGGTTATCGTTTGCGTCGAGGTTGTTGGTTCGGGCGAGTTGGAGGGTGTTATTACTACTGTGACAGTGACGACAGAGATGGTCGGTGTTGGGTAGGTTATGCTTGTTGTGCTTGTCGTTGTCGATGTTATGACGGATTGGGATACGACGCCTGTGAGGGTACGTTCGTTAGCAATTGTTTTGTCATGGTGTGTCTTTCTCTTCCTGTTGCACTATGTGCCTTGGACAACCATAGACAAAAATCATAGAGACTACTCCCCCTAAAGACATATAACAGAGTTGGGAGGCCAGAAGAAGACTCACACCCAGAATTGGTACAGACAAAACCCGCAATGCAACATCCACCGCCCTGCGATACCGTGCATTGCATGCTGCCCGAGGGACACGCGCCGACACTATCGCCACATGTCTGCCCGTCGGGACAGCATCCCACATTCCCAGACATAGGGGCATCCGGCACCGTGAAGCACGTCGTTCCGTCCGGGCAGCAGTAATTCGGCTCCCCTATAGTCGTACAAGCGTGTGTTCCCGTCGGACAAGTGAAGTCACGCCTTTGCAGGCGAGATAGCGCCTCCCTTGCGCGGTGGAAGAGGGATCTCCTCGTCTGTTCCTGTTCTCTCCTTCCTATCTCCTCCTCTAATGCTGTGTTACTACTGCTGCCGTCCAAGAAGGTTTGGTGTATAGGAAACGGCGGCCGTAATAGGAGCGCCGCAGAACTGTTGGCTGCGAGCAGAGCTTCTTCCTCGGGCGTTAGGTACGATGGCTCGAGGAACGGGTTGTTGGCGCGGCTTGTGAGGAGGAGTGCTGAGTCTGGCGCAAAGGCGAAGTCCTCCGGCATGAATTTTTCGCCCTCGTCCGGGGATAACATTCGCACTGCTGTTGGGAGGAGGAGCGCATTATGCCTGTTCTCAAGCTGGATCGCGGTATCGAGCTGGGCGATTGCTGTTGAGAGTTGGGCGGCGATAAGAAGTAGGAGGGCTGGTGGGAGGGCAAGAAGAGCATTCGGGGGATGCATGGTTTGCTCTCTTGCTTTGCTCCCTTAGCCCTTTTTGGCCGAACGGGAGTGTTTAAAGATATAAATAAATATAAGTAGATATGTGCTGTAGTCCACTGAAGTGAAAATGTAGAAGATGAAGCTATCCCAACCTCATCCACCACCCTGAACTGTTTACTTGTAACACTGTTGTCAAGTAGAGTGTAAATAGCTTCCAGGGTAAGTAAATAACTGTATCGCCTTATCGCGACCCGATGACGTCGCCGCTCTATCTGTATAGCTCGTGTATGTGAGTGTCCAAAGACTTGAGAAAGGGCAAGACCGAGAAGAAATGAGAGGATATGTTTCAATATGAGCCATTGATATCTTTTGGATTTAAAGAAACAGTAAGAGAAATATCCGTGCTGAATCATGAATTTTACCACGTCAGAATTGGCGTGGCTGGGAAGACTGCGTTGGTTTTTCAGGGTCCTCGGGATGATCGGCCACGACAGATTCCGGACCGCACCCCACCACGCGAGGATTCGATTCCAAATAGGACGGGTGTCGCGGCACAAGCATTCAAATACCGTGTGCATTTAGTCTTCTTTAGAAATTGATGTAAAAAACATATATAGAGGACTCTTTTAAATAGAAAAAAAAAAAAAAAAAGAGAAAGAAAAGAACGGGTATGGGGAAGGATTGATTCGACAACCTAAGGTGTACAGAGGGTCGTTGGAGGCAGTCTACAGCTCTATTAGTTAACATACCAATCCAACCACCCAGGACAGCCTTAGGTCGGCGGCGGTATCAGCAAGTCGATTTATTTGGCTATATAAGGTACGGGCCACGTAATGTACCTCATTGTTCGACTTCTAATTGTCAATGGGACGCCTACCTATGTATCTCCAGTAGGGATATAGCTGTGCGGAAGCACTCACCGTCAACAATGGCTCAATATCCTTGACATTTTCCACATAAAGTACTCCAATGAATAGGCCAGAGAGGACCGGCGCATTATACCAAAACCAAGAAGTTCTTTCAAGAAGATCCATCAGAGACAGTCGCTTGGTTTGATTGGCATAAATCACATGATGTACGGAGCATGGGCCGATGTGACACTTCATATCGAGAGACATTGTCTTGACGTGGCTGCCACATGCAATCTTTCTCGAAATCTATCCGATACCCCTGCATCAGATCAGCTCCCCATGTCAATCAGGGGGGAGCCTCCCGTCGACGTGCAGCAAGTGATGTCCAATGGTAACAATCACATACATGCAACAGCACTTACGATCCTTGTTTCGGGTATCATTTGTACATTATTTTCTCTTGCTATGGCCGTCTTAATTTTTATACACGTTGATGATGATGGTCTATACTGTTATTACATGATACAGATTTTGTTACAGGGGAATTGATACAATATTGACTTTTTTCCTTCAATCTACCAGAGCTGCTCTCCCTCTTCACCCTCATCGGACTCGGCTCTTCTCTCCTCAATCTCGATCATACCTGAGCTCTGTTTCTTGAGGAATGACGAGCAAAGAATGCCCGTTGCTACACTGACGTTTAGACTGTCAACGACATTGGTGAATCCACCTGGGGGGCTGGGGATAGAGACTTCGTGGTCAGCCGCCCGGCGGACTGGTTTGGTGAGACCTTCACCCTCGCTGCCAACAACGAGGATCGTCGGCTGTGATGAGAGCGGATCGTAGGTCTCGACACGGTCCAGCGTCAGATGCGAATTTCCTCTTGAGCGTGTTGTCCCTGGAACTGCTGCATACACCATCCAACCTGATTCCTTTGAGCGATTGAGGAAGTCAAGAGTTGAGCTGACGGAGAACAATGTCATGACTTCCGATGCACCGGCGGACGCCTTTAGTGCCACGGCTGTCATGGTGGACGAACTACCCTTCGTAATCGCTACAGCATTGACACCAAGGAATGCAGCTGAGCGCAAAATCGCACCGAGGTTGCCGGGATCCAAGATTCCGTCCAGTAGTAGTACAAATGGGTTTCGACCTTGGGGGAGCTGAAAGCTGACAAAGTCCGACGTTCCGTTTACTTTCGCCTCCTCAGCGGACTGGTGGGTGACTTCAACGTGGAAACCAGGCTTGGTCTCATCTTCTGACAATGCGCCCAGGGACTTGAGGGGTAGCTGGGGTAGAGGGGACGCTTCCAAGACACAGCCATTATGCGGCCGACCGCCGCTCATCTTGTCCATCATGCGCAAGTCACCTCTTGCGACTCTTACGACTTTGACTGATTTCCGGTCCGCAAGCTTTTCGAGTGCCACATCTTGTGATACATTTCGTCTGTCCTCGCCGTCGTAAATATACAATCTGTAAAGTTGTCTTCGGGAGTCCTTCAGCGCCGCTTCCACTACGGATCGCCCATACAGGAATTGGGAGGCCGCAGTTGTATGGTGGACGCGCACAGGGCCATGATCAGCTCTTGAGCCGTCCCGATCTGGATTGTTATCCGAGTCATTGGGCTTATCCCAAGCTGGGCGATCACGTGGATAAGACTCGCTCGGTTGTGAGGGAGCGGAGCCGGACTCCATCCGCCGGTCGCTCAAGCCTTCATTGCTGGCGGGAAATCTTGAACGAGAGTCGCGTCGGGGTCGATCTTCCAATGCGTCTCTCGGTCTTCGATCGAAGCTGCCTCTATTTGAAGTAAACCCAGTCTGCGGCAGATCACGCTGACGACGAAAGCCTTTGTCTCCATGGTCTCGGAACGAGTCAGAATCTTGGGCACTATTTCTAGTAGATCGCCTGTCACCAAATCTTTCTTCTTGAGGACTATTTCTGGAATATGTGGATCGACTGGCACCAAATCTCTTGGATTCTTGAGGACCATTTCTGGTAGAAGTAGATCGCCTATCAGCAAATCGGCCGGATTCTCGAAGTGAACTTCCTGTGCGTGATCCTCGGTCTCTGTCGCCTCTGCCGGCGCGTGAACTTCCTGCTTCAGCGCCATTGAAGTCTTTCATGAAGTCTTCCGATGTGAGAGTGCCGACAGACTGTTGATTAACCTTGGAGCGTTCATCTCGGAGCTCTCTCAATTGATTTCTAAGATTTCCATGTTTCATTTGGTAGACCATACTACGCTTCCCAAAGCTGGAAGTGGGATCGTTGAATCGCGCGCGTCTGCTCTGTCGCTGTGGGCCACGGTCGGTGACATCTTTCTTGCCCCTTTTCAATTTGAATCCGGGGGGTGTCCAGTCGGGGTCTCTCGGGTTTGGGCGGGTGTGTCGGGGGCCGCGTGATGTGCGAGGAGGTCGGTCTGTGGCTAGATCAGCGGGCTTGAAACCCTGAGGTCGAGCTTTCTCGGACTGGCGGAGGCCATTGTGGATGGCCGAGAGCGAAGAGGCGGGTCGGAAGGGGAGAGATGCAATCCTTTGCAAGCTCGAGGCTTGTGATAGCAGAATATTGTGTCTACCAAGTAAACATGCGGCAGATGGTAGTCTCATCGCATTTCTTGAGTAATGATACAGAAAGAGAGAATGGTCTATTAGAACTTGGATATCCTATGCAAGACAGATGGGTGTGATTAATGCAAAGAATTAATACAAGTCAGAGACGGGGATTTTGATATTTCAAGAACAGGTAGATCCAGAGATACCATGGAAATTTTCAAAGTTGATCCAAGCCGAGCCGATATGCGATAGCGCTGCCCAATTATTAGTGGATCTTTCAGACTTGAGTATCTCTTGACAGAACCCCAAATTCGCATGTGTTCAACTTCCTCCATGCTCCTTGCAGCTTTTTCAAGTAGAAATAAGCATAGATTTTCACAATTTGAATGTTGCTATCCTGGTTGATTTACTCGGTTTTGGGGGTTAATGATATGGTGACTTGACCAAAGGAAACAATGAATCTGGTGTATTTGTACCTCCTTCCCAAGATCAGATCAGTGGTGGGTCAGCAGCTGTTCACGTGGCAGGGGTCGTGGGGTAGTGCGCTCGGTGTGTTAGGTACCTACTGGGTAAATAGAGGGGCACTTTTAACGCCGACGCGTGCTGAAAATAGGCTGTAGGTCTCATCCCACTACTTAACGCGTCTCCAGCCATTGATGCGCCGACCTCGAACTCCGAGTTAATGTCATCTTGCGCCGCCGCCATTGAGATTCGCGACATTGGACTTTCCCTTGGACATCTTGAACACTTCCCACCGATTTCACTTGTACATAACACCTTTGCCACTGTTCCCACGTAATTCCTTCCATTACGATAGCCTCCGATCCGCTCGTCGCTCTTCCATCTCGCGCTGGCCTCATGAAAAGAGACAGACACCATGGAGGAGGTTGAGAGAGTCAGTCACGGGGAACACCTTCCCTCGGGCGAGGACACATCTGATTCAATATCAGTGGGCGAGAATTGCCATGCGATCTCAACATTTCCGCCAGTCATCCCAACTCCGCTCGACACACCCAACCATGAAGACTTCCTTGCCGCTGAAGAACTCTTCGAATCCAACATCCCTCCTCCTTCCAATCCAACCGAGGGCGGAACAACAAAAACACATCGACCTGAATATATCCACGAGGGGCTCGAAGTGACCGAGATGGGTATGCGCGAGGACGAAGAGAGCAGCTCCGCTCACGACAATGATATCGACACAGCTTCTCTTTCATCACCAAATCGACTATTTCCTATACAAGTAGTCCTTGCACCTCCAGCTGATCCAGAGTCCTACGAGCGAATCCCTTGGAGTGATGTGATTGAGAGAATCTTGGATGAGTTCATCGTTGATGGCGACGTCGTCTACAACGTTGAATACCGAGATGGTCGCATAGAAGACGTAGGTGTTATCTCATTTTCACGTCTTTCCATTTTGCTTTTCGTTTTTCCCCGTTCCTGCCGTTCACATGTCCTTTGCTCCCTCTTTCCTCTGCCATCTCTTTCCTTTCCATGGATCATTCCAAGACAGCCCAATCAGAAGCAGAAGTGCCAGATAGGTATCGTACGCAGCCTCGGTTTTCAGGGCGAGACCGTAAAACTGGATCAATCCGCGCAGTGCCTTTGCTACCAAGGCAATCCCTCATCTCCTTCACTCACATTCTTGACCCTTGCCCCTTCCTTCCTTCCTTCCCTCCCTCCTTCACTCAACTGTAAAAAAGTGCGATGGGACAAACGAGAGTGGACCTGCTCTCTACCCAACCATACTTTCAGTGCTTAAAGAAAGAGGCAAAGAAACTGCTCCCACACTCCCAACACTACACATCAACACTTCACTTCTGCCCTCCCAAACACTATCACGCCTCATGATGGTATGTTGCATATGGTTACAACCGTGGCGCAGCACATCTTGTCCTGTCTCTAATGTCAACTTTGCAATATTTCTTGGGTATTTGCCACAAGCTTGCTACTTTCTTCCTCTTTAGACTTGCCGTCATCCTCTTCCATCATATGCACTCAGAGAAAAAACATATCGCTGACATTTCTTCAAGGCCAGCTATAAGGACGTGATCCAATGCAAAGGTGGACTCACAGCTTTGCAAGCTGCTGATGAAGATCGTCACGCACGCTTATCCGTCAACTCTCACAAACGTCCACGTTCTGAAGATGAGTATGAAGACGAAGACTCAGGGTCTGATTTCGGACACAGAAAGAATCCCAAAAGACGCCAGCTTCGTCCAACGAGAAGGAGTACACGCCACCAATCTGAAGATATCTTGGCGAGCGCTGATGCACAGGACCCATACCGCAATGGTGATATCCGGCATCATCTAGTAGATCTCAGTGAAGATCAGTCGGACGAAGATCCTCTCGAATCCAGGGATAATAGACTCATGACGACAAGCACATTCGCAGGCCGACTCTCTAGGCCCCGTCAGCTTAGGAAACGCCAACCGACGGTCATGTTTGGTTCGGGTGATGAACTAACCGCTCAGGACGACGATATGGACAGTGAAGATGATTTTACTTTTATCAAGTCTGATCTGGCACCCTCAACTCGAGCGTCTAAGCGGAAGAAGGGCAAGGCTCCTCGGCTCAGCACCATGGTATATAGGAATAGGAGGGGTGACGACTCTGAAATAGAGTTCGAGCCGACTCGCCGCTCAGGAAGATCCTCTCGGAACCGAAGAAATTTACGAGACCCCGAATTTGAGGAATTTGAGCTCGTCGAAGAGAGAACAACCAGTGCACCCAAGCACACAGCTATCAAGGAGGTCTTCAAAGACTTGGCCCCAGACTCTGACTTTGCAGCCATGCACTCGAACACATGTGAGCTGTGTCAGAATCCGGCGGGTGGCGCCCGAGGCTCGCTGATCTACTGTCAAGGTTGCTCTTTTTCGTATCACAAGGGTTGCATTGGTTACAGAGCAGTTCGCGAGCAGCGGGTCACCAAGGTTGGTGAGGACGACTTTGTACTTCAATGCAAATTTTGCATCTCCCTGTATCGAAAGAAGGACGCCCGTGCACCGGATCACTCCTTGTGTCAACTTTGCAAGGTCCCCGGAAAATCTTGTGCTGAGTTTTCAATGAAAAAGACACCAAAACAAGAGGAAAGGGCACGTATCGAAAATGAGGGAAATGATCCCATCACGATCGTCAATCCTACATTGTTAAACAACCCGAACAACGTTCTTTTCCGATGCACTAAATGCAAATGTGCATATCATTTCCTTCATCTCCCACCGTTCACTCGTGATATGGAGGGTAAGAATACATCCGAGAACATACCAGAAATCCTCGAAGAATGCTCACTTAGAGATTGGCAATGCAAGGATTGTCTGAATTATCCCTGGACTATGCAAGCATTGGTTGCCTGGCGCCCATCCGACCAACGTTCCCATCACCCAGTCAAAACAATTGCCGACTATGACGAAGACAGTATAGAGTACCTTGTCAAATGGGTAAACCGTTCTCATTTCCATGATTTGTGGAGGTCGGGAGCTTGGGTGTTCGGGGTTGCGCATGCAGCCATGCGCGTCAGTTTCCATAAACGCGACTCCAGTATATATCCAAAGATGGACACAAAATCCGCTATTGAAGAAGAATGGCTGCTACCTGAAATCGTGCTTAACGTGAAATACCGGACACGAGTTACTACATCGACTAAAGCTGAAGATTTGGGTCGCATTGATGAGGTGAGCTCAATCTTCGTCAAGATGCAGGGTCTCCCATATGAAGAGGCTGTTTGGGACGAGCCTCCGAGCAAAGACTCCGGTGCTCCTTGGGATGCTTTTCGTGTTGCCTACGACGAATACCTCAACGGCAAATACTTTGTTTCTATTTCAGATCATAAAATGCGCGAGCGTATTTTAAAATATCGATCCTTGAATTTTGGGGAACAATGCGAGTTGAAGAGCCAACCGCCTCAGCTAAAGCAAGGTCGATTGATGGATTATCAAATGGAAGGTGTCAACTTCCTATTATATAACTTCCATCAACAGCGGAACGTCATTCTCGCAGATGAAATGGGCTTGGGGAAAACAGTTCAGATCGTCGCCTTTATATCAGCTTTAACCCATTCCAGCCCTGAATGCTGGCCTTTTCTGGTAGTTGTCCCAAACGCTACCTGTGCAAATTGGCGACGCGAGCTCAAAACGTGGGCTCCAGACCTCAGAGTCGTTAGCTATCATGGTGGCAAGGTAGCTCAGGACTTGGCATATAAGCACGAGCTCTATCCTGAGGGAGTGAGCGCAGGCTTGAAAGCCCACGTGGTAATCATGTCCTATGAGGCTGCGAGCAATATCCAAAGTACATTTCGTGGTGTCAAATGGGTTGGCCTCGTAGTTGACGAAGGACAGCGATTAAAAAATGAAGAGACAAACCTGTACAAAACACTTCACGATCTGAGAATTCCCTGCCGGATTCTACTTACCGGAACACCACTTCAGAATAACAAAAGGGAGCTTTTCAACTTGCTGCAGTTCATCGACCCGGAGAAAAATGCAGAACGGCTCGACACTCAGTACTCGGTGCTGACTAAAGATAATATTCCGGCATTACATGACCTGATTCGCCCGTATTTCTTACGTCGCACCAAGGCTCAGGTCCTGAAATTCTTACCAGGCATGGCACAGATTATCTTGCCAGTAACTATGACCGTTCTGCAAGAGAAATTGTCGAAATCGATTATGGCCAGGAACCCTGAGCTTATCAAAGCCATTATTTCCAAGTCGAAAATCAAGGCGAAGGAACGCAAAAGCCTTACTAACATCCTCTCTGATCTGCGTCAATGCTTATGCCATCCGTTTTGTTTTAATGGTGAGATCGAAGATAAGACAGTCGACCTGGCGCAGATGCATAGAAATCTGATCGAGGCGTCGCCTAAGCTGTTGCTTCTCAATATCATGCTCCCAATGCTGAAAGAAAGAGGCCATCGAGTGCTAATTTTTAGCCAATTTCTCCACTGTCTTACCATCCTCGAGGATTTTTTCACAGGTTTAGGTCTGGCCCACGCAAGGATTGACGGAAGCCTGTCCGCACTTGAGAAACAAAAAAAGATTGATGCATTCAATGCTCCGGAATCGCCACTGTTTGCAATGCTCTTATCTACTCGAGCTGGTGGTGTAGGCATCAATCTCGCGACTGCTGACACAGTGATTATATACGACCCTGACTTCAACCCGCACCAAGATATCCAAGCTTTGTCGCGTGCACATAGGATTGGCCAAAAACGGAAAGTTCTTTGCTTTCAGCTAACCACCAAGAATACTGTCGAAGAAAAGATCATGCAAGCCGGCAAGGCGAAAATGGCACTTGACCATGCTCTTATTGAAAAGATGGATTCGAAGGATGAAGCAGGGGAAGACCTAGAATCAATCTTGAGGCACGGCGCCGCAGCTCTATTCAGCGATGAGTTAACGGACAAAATTACGTATGATCGCGCGTCAGTCGAGAAACTCCTCGACCGCTCCAAGGTTGAGAATACAGGGGCAGGAGAAGACGAATCTGCTGAGACCCAATTCTCTTTTGCACGTATATGGGAGAACAATAAAGGCGAGCTACAGTCGAAGACGGAACCGAACAACAATGAGGACCCCGACCTGTCCTCATTGAGCATATGGGAGAATATCCTGAAGGAGAGAGAGGCGGAGCATCAGCGAGAGTTAGAGGCCAATCAGAAAGTCTACGGTCGAGGTGCCAGACGGGGCACGCAAGTGGACTATAAGGCGAACCGCGTAGGTGTCATCCCTAGAGTAGATGATGACGTTGAGTTAACCTTGGATCAGCCCCGTGAGGTAGACAGTGGTGAAGAAGAAGTCAGTGGTGATGAATTATATATTGACCAGAACGACGCCGAAGACGAAGAAGAGGAGTACGCAGCGCCTCACGAAGCTGAGTCCAAAGAAGTTGCTGCTGAGATACTTGCCTCGGGGCTGCAATCAAAATCACGGAAGCCTAAAGGTAACCCCTCTCTGACGATAGCCAATCGAAATAAGATGGCTCAAAAAAGCGCTACTAACAATAAAACTATAAGCAACGGCAAAACCAAGACAAACAGCTCAACTTCAGGCACAAACCCAACATCAATCGCTAACCGTCAATCTTCCAAGCAACGGGATACCTCAACAACAAAGCACCATACAGCGTCCAAGCGGCGCACAGGCACGCCCACGGGGACCTCTTCCGGTCGGCCGACCTCAAAAAACTGCTCAGAGCCTACCAACATCAACAGCAACTCTCCCGCCGAGTCAGCCTCCCGCCCCGCCCATAACCATACATCGGACGCCAGGAATTCCTCCACCACAACCCTCATGGGGACAAGTCACCCATCCGGGGCGTCACAAACATGTTTGGAATCCGGCATTACCATCCTTGCCACCAACGCACCATCCACCTCACTTCACTCCAACACAACCGGCTCCAGGAACTCCTCCACACCACACATGGAAACGCGATCCGTCAATGATCCCACCGGTCATGAATCTCCCAAGCAGAGCACCACACTCGGCACCGATGCTGCTACAGCCACCCGTCCTACAGAGCAATGCACCTAATTTGGTGCGGCCCCAGGGGCAAATTCGCACCACTACTGGACACGAGGCACCCGTTCCTGCTCTGACTTTGCAAGAAACAGGCCCAGGCGCTTTCACTGGCTATGGCGATGTCACGTTGCCAAGCGGGCACATTTGCACCAGGGGGCTGATAGGAGGAGGTTCGCCGTGTGTTCTATGTGCTCGTAATCATTCAGTAGAGAACCCATGCGTCAATCTTCACTCGGAGTCTTCAATCCGAATCGCCCTTGACTTAATTAGGGACAGAACTGAGCTGTCAGCTCAGCATGCTCGTCAGTTTCTGAAGGACAGGATTGAGAAGCTGAAAGGTCGTGCCCAGTAGCAAGATCCATGCCATATCAAGGCACCCAACTTCGGAGACAGAAAGTCTCAGTTACTACATTATTCTCAAAATGAAATTTGCCTGAGAGATACCTGGCTGTCAATACCTGCAGAAACGAATGCTCCAATTGCAACGGCAATCAAAGGGGAGCATGTAAATCTTTCCAATGACCAATAAGGAGCTGCTTAGATCCGAATGGGACGAAAGAACTGACAGAAAAAGAAAAGGGGTCTAGGGCTCCAGGCATGTGTATGAGTAGATTTCTAATTAGAGATACCCTCTTCAGACCAAATATAGATAACATGCTTGAATGACAATGATAAAAGGATAGAAGCAGATCTTTATATCTCTTTCTTGTAAATAAATAGGAGGCCGTTTGTCACGTGGCTGATGTGGGAAGCACAAGACTTTTACTGCAGGTAACCGTTTTGCAATGCATGCAACCTTATTTGACGTTTCTGTACAAACAATCATCCCTGAAGGAAAAACCATTTACTGCCTGCTAGGATGAGTTTGATGTTGTGTTTCCAGCTTGCTTTTCTGCCTGGCTGGAGTAGGCCGATGTCAAGAATTCCATCACCACGGCATATATACATTACACACACCCAACACACACATATCTCCTTTTTCATCCCATCCTCTCCTACACAGCCTTCGCAAGCAGGAAGCTTCTGATCCGACCGTGTGTTCTTGAGTATTCTTCGTCCGCTGTGCAGGAGTGGCAAGAGGTGGTCTCGGCCTGGCACTGGGCTAACACGCTGTAGGCAGCGCTCGTGCCCCATAGCATTCCGTTTGCTACCTCTACTTAATTTTTGATTGGGAAGAATAGTTTCTTCAATATGGTGCCTTTTCTACCCACTGCTTTCAATTCCTCTGGTCCGGCAACTGCTGCCAATTCTCCTTCTCCTTCTCCATCTCGATCATTGCATACTCCTCCCACTTACACGCAAACTTCTTCTACTAGTTCTTCTCCTTTTTCCTCTGCTAACTCCCCAAGTTCTTCTTGGAACTCCCCCGTCGGCTCTTGTCACTCCCCAAGTCTTATCGAAGCTCTTATCGATCTGAGCCTGGAAGCTAGCATGGCAACGCCCGGTCGCGCTTCTTCCCGAGGCTTGACTTCTCCCAACTGGAGATCGAATCGAATTAATGAGACCCTTCCCAAGCTTCCCAATAGTTTCCAACGCGCGTCCGACTGGTCACCCTCGCAATTTAGACCTTCTCATACCCGTCCGTTGTCAACATATCCCGCCGAGCAGCAACTTCAGAATATGATGAATCCCCCGACCACCATTTCCGAGCAGCAGCTGGATACCAGTTTTGCATATTGCTACGACTGTGGCAACGGAAACTATGTTCGACTTATTCCGGCCGACATGATCAATGCTAATTTTCGTCGCGATATTGCTGTCACCGGTATTCAACAGGGTTGCGTGGGCATGATCGTGCTGCCTCGGCCACGTGGACCACCTCCAAACGGAAATGCCAACGCAAATCCGGAGCCATTTGCACAACGAGGTGTAAGTTGATTCCATTTATAGACAACAATCACTCTTGGGCTTCCCTCAATTTTTTTGTTTCCTAACCGAAAGAAAAATGCTAGAGTTCTCCTGTTGGTCCTCAGCCTGCATCATCAGACAACATCCAGGTAAGCTTCATGACTTATCATCCAACACCAGCACCTATATATCTCTCCATTAAGTCACATCTTGCACCAGACTCACATACATTCAAACAAAAGTTGTGTGACATCTCTGATGCAGAGCTCTGGGTGTTCTGTAGGCTACTTGGTTGGTGAATGCAAACGGAGCTCTTCGATAATACCAACCCACATGCCCACACGTTACATATGGTGATTATTACAGCAAGCTGACACACATCGTCTCGCAGTCTCATATTGACAACATTATCGCAACGCAAGCTCCGATGCCAAGCTACGGCGCTCCTGGCGGCCCATCCCGTGGTGGACGACGAGAGAAGATCTACTGCGACAAGTGGGTTCACGAAGGTACTTGTGCGTTCGAGCAGCAGGGCTGCAAGTATAAACATGAGATGCCAATGGACAAGAAGACGCAGTACCAGTTGGGCCTCTTCAACGGTCTTCCGGCATGGTGGAAGAAAAGACACGCACAAGAGACTCTTGAGCGTGATCCTTCATCTTCTGCTTCTGAGAGACCTGTCCAGGTGAATACCGACGTTGGAGCAGAGCCGCTCATCCCACCTCCTCGAAGTGTCCCTCGAAATGATACCCTCAGTAACCCATGGGCTGACACTGCCCGGGAATTCGCTGGCGTAAACTCTCTGGGTTCGTTCCCGGCGCTATCTGTTTACCCTCTATCTCCCCCAAGCTCTCTATCTCCCTATATGATCCAGCTAACAGAAAACTCTCACAACTCAGCTGCATCAGCTGCATACGGCTCGCCCTTCGGACCCATTGCCCCTCCAATCCCTCGTGGCAGCGCCTTTCCGGGGGCCTGCGGCATGACAATAGAGAACGAGACAAAATTTCGAGGAGATTCCACTACATTAGGTGGCACTACCAGTAGTAGCGGCGGTAGTCAGCCCTGGAACTGGCCTCAGCGCTCCCCGACCAACGTACTTCGTTTCCGAAACCATTACGCTTCTTCTTCGATCAACCTGACCCCTAATGAAGGCAGTGAGGGTGGTATTAGCCGTAAAGCAGCCGACAATCCAGACGATGACAGCGGCTGCAAGTCTGGGGTTATGACGGAGCATTGTGAGGATCGTTCGCGAACTCCACTCTAGGGGGTTGGGGGAGGCCTGTGTATAGATGAGACTCGGCTGAGGATGCTGTTGGGGTGAGAAGAGGGGTATAATAGTAGGAGAGCCAAAGACAAATCAAACCAATACATAGTAGGAAGCATGATACAGCGTCATGATGACCATCGGCGTTAGGCGGCGTATAGATTTGCAATAGCAGCGGTGGATCTTGGCGTTGAGGAAGGAGTTCAGGGATACTTACGGCAAGGAGTATTAGTGGTAACTGTGAAGGGGTGAAAAGTTCCTGGGCTAGCGTCTGAAACTTGAGTTTTCACACTTATCATGATATCACGGGCGGCGGTAGGCGAATGGATTTACTTTTAACCCCCTTTCCAGCTATCTTCCCTAGAGAGATTGTATTTGACGGTTCGAAATGAGCCTAGAAAATAGGGTGCTCGAGAACAGAGACACAGATGAGGTCGAAGACTTACGGCAATTCTACTAGATACAGGCTACAAAATATCTATTTCGTACAGGAAAACTTAACATCATGTTCATAATACCAACTAGTCATTGTAAGTCTATTAGATAGGAGCAATATCACGCGTTAACACAGATCCACCTCACTTAGACAGGTCGTCTAAGTTCCTCTTATGCTATCTCTACCTAGTGTCAACCTTACAAGTCAAGTACTCACTTGATAGAGTTCGTGCCAATTAGGTAATCCAATACACGATCTAGGTGATACTGCTTCCGCACAGTATGACAAGGTCGCATAATATCTGAGTACTGGCAACTGTTGGAATTACAACTTCAATCTGACTACAGCAGGTATATATGATCGTGTAAGGGGCAGATTACCTAACTGAAGCTTGACCATGTCGAGAACATGTTTGGGGCAGAACGTCATTTCTTGTTCCAAATTGTATGCTCTTTCCCTCAGATGCCTGTCCCACATCTGCAAGCCGTTATGGAAAGCGCCAGGCAGCAAGACAGGAGCAGGACCCAGCGATTTTCCAATAAGAGAGTATTGACGATTCTCAAATTTACTTAATACCAAAGCTCCTTTTCAGCACCATCACCTTGCATCACACAGCTTATATTACAATTCTACCTTAACACCTTCTCCCACTTCCCGTATGACACAACACATCCCCTATTGGCACATTTAAACAAGCTTAGATATAAAGCAACTGTCCGCATTAGCAGAACAGTATCCCCGGATCGCGTTGAGAAACTAGGACGATAATTTACGGACACGGTCTCCAAGTCCTCTCACGAGTACACCGCTGATAAGTGGCACAATGGCAGATTCCAGCGCTTTGAAGGATAGCAGTTCCAGTTCCCCTGACAAGGCATCACCACCCAACCCCGATGGTCCATCGCGTAAACGGGGCCGGCCCAAGAAACAGCAGACTTCGAGCCCCAAAAAAAGAGCACGTCGAACCAGTACGCAGACCTCCAGCACCCAGGTCAAATCCACCGCCAAGCTCTCCAGCGCCAACGTTCCAGATGGCTACACGCTGTTTCCCATGACAGGCGGAAATACTGTAACCAGGCCCTTCAACCCGCTTGAGTATGACGGGTTCATCATCAACCGCCCAGAAGAGGAACAGGCTCGGATGAACAGGGTAGAAAATGAAGCCCGGCTCCAGGCCCATCTTGAACACCAGCGTCAACTTCAATATGCGTGCTACCCGGCCTATTACCAAGATTATCAGCCCCAGCCCCGAGCACCTCCTCAAACGCAGCCATTAGCCTACTTACAGACTCATACAAAGGTATATGCACAAACACCGCCTCTATATTATGCAGAGAATTACTCGGAAGCATGGACACGAGCGAATCTTCGGGGCTATGCACAGGTCCAGCCTCAACCCTATCTCCAGTCCCAGCTCTATCAACAAGTAAACGACTTGGGACCCCCACAACTCTATGCCCAAGCCCATTTTCAAGCTCCTCCCCAAGCTTCCCCCCAGGCTCCTCTACAGGCTCCTCTACAAGCTCCTCTACAAGCCGATTTTCAGGAATTCTGTGCGTCTCCCGAGGCCGCTCAAGACGACACGATATTGGATTCGGTTGCGAAGGACGATTATACTCTAGAGGATACATTGAACTGGATTGCGAAGGATGATTATGCTGTAGATGATACGATATTGAATTGGCTCCAGAACAGAAAGTTTGCTCAAGACCAAACGGTATGGAATTCGATTGGGAGCGACAATAACGTACAAGAAGGAGACCCGGGAGACTCGGGTGCTCTGCCGCTCGACCCAGAACTCACGCTGTTCGGCGCTGTATCTCCTCCACATGATGAGCCCAGTCTCAATCTCCTTGATGCATTCAATCAACAGCAGTACGACGAGGCAGGACTGCCAGGTGGCTTTGGGGTCAAAACATATTGGGAGGAGGAGACAGAATTACACGGAGCGTATCAGACACCTTGTCCAAATAGGGGAGGAAATGGCAAGTTGCAGTCGGGACGTTTCAAGAGTGGAGGATATGGTTGCGAGGTTGTATGAAGAGTACAAGCACGCGGGCTAGGAGATAGCCCGCAAAAGGTTTGCTCGCGAAAATGATCCTTGCGAAAATTTCTTTTGCAACATCCTGCTCAATAATGGCATTCTCGACGTGGAAATACCTGAGTTCCCCTAATTTTCGCCTTTCCGAGTGTCCATTTTGAGACCTCTCTTCTAGAGGCTGTGTCCCAAGAGGATAGCTGCAGCGGGTTTATCAATTATATTAGTCATTAACATAGGTGGAAGACTACAGCGATGAGGAGAAAGACCAGTCGGTATTGTATGAGTAGAAACAGCTGATATTGGGAAAGCGATGAACACTGCAGCGAGGCCTACTGCTATTCATAGTTTATGATTTAATACCATTTTATGTTCGTGGGCAACCGCCTGCCATATGGTATGTGATCTCATGACGTCCATTGCATGTTTTGGCTCGCGGTCTGGAGCAAGTATGGCATCTCGTCACGCGGGCGAGGGCTTTCGACTAACATCGAATTCTCATGACGATCATTGTAGTTGGATGATGTCGTGTACATATCACTTTGGTGATTGGTATTCTTCCTTGACTTACTTCTCAGCTTCACATCCTTAAATTGAAGATCGGTCTTGACATTGCAGGATATCTTGCAAATACTCTATTCACTGACCTCCTATTTCACTCAAGTCGGACTCTCATTCTCTTTTCCCGCGCTCCTCCCAAGTTTGGGGTTGGTTTGTACGCGCCAATATCGATAATTCGTATTGAATTCTCTCCTCGAAGGTTTCTGTCTTTCGTCAAAGTTCTGTTCGAGCTTTTTTTAGTCCGGTTGGCCAGCCGAACTCTACTTTCGATGAGACTTGTGTGCAAAGCTGCTGAAGAAGCGCAGCAAAAGCTGAAAGTTTTGACAATCTCAGAGACAAGGCAGCTATGTCGTTCTTTTGTATAGAGTATCTTTGACAACAAGATGCATCAAGCTAGCATTGATAGCACCTGTCAAGATGTTTCGTCCTCAGACCTTAATGACACTGTTCACTTCGCAAGACTATTAGAATTGGTGAATTGCGGTTTTGATGCCTCAACGATAGTTATGGGTCAACAGTGTTTTTTTCGTTCAATTTTCTTTGCTCTCTTTCACTCGGGAACCCAAGAACGAGATCTAGAAAGGCCGTAGTACTTTGCTGCCCCATGCATTCCAACAACACCAAAACCCCTATGCCGCCCCCCCCTTTTTGACCTCTTCTTTTTCCTTTTTGACCTCTTCTTTTTCCTTTTTGACCAACGTTCTAAGCTTAATGATCCTCCATTAAGACGCTTCACTCCTTTAGAAAGGGCAGTCTTGGCTGTAGAAAGATTTTGCGTCAGCCTTAATTCATAGGCAGAGAAGATTCACAAAAGAAAAAAACTGGAATCATGAACCGCATTTTAGGTGACCTTGCTAGGCTTTGAGGTTGATTACTTCTTAAACAACAGAAAACTGTGTCAGGATGTTTATTATAAGTTTTTTCTATTTTCAAGCACATTGCACCAACCTGCTAAGCCGTGCTGAGCATCCTCACAACAAAGCTACAAGTCAGATCGGGAAACCTGGGCTGAGATTAGCTTGAAAGACATTCTGACTTGCAAGAACTTGATCTGTGAGTGCTTCTATAGTTCCCTGACCGGCATTTGCGCGGGAAGGCAGGGCACGCGCCCAGTGGTTCGTTATCAGCTCTGAAGATATCTGAAGCAGTGTTGATTCCATGATATGTGGCGATATGCATGGGCATAATTGTCTACTAGGTTTTATCGATGAGGGTATGTGTCTCAAGCTCCTGCCTACTGAGATAAACTAATGCCGTTTTTTACTCCCAAACAGTTTAGCAAAGCACGCAACCTCAATCTTGATATGGGAAAGACGGAAAATACACGAGCAGACATGCCGAGCGATTTTCGCAACTCCGTAATTAACCAACATAAGTAGAGAATGGAACCATATTCCAAATACACAAGGGTTTTGGGTGCTTTGCCAAGATGCTAGTCCAATGGTGCAAGAGCTGAGCACGTTGTGGTGCTTGAGTCAAATGTAATGTCTTCACGCTGAGATAGAACTGAGTTGCGTCGACACTGCATAGCGAGTAAAGACAAGAATTTTGCTTTGCTAGCGTGAAAGGTCGAATCATGTTTGCACGGGGAGAGAGCGCTATATCAAAACAACTCGAGCATTGTCAAGAATTCCATCTGCAGCAACGAGACTGGTGTGAGTACGGTCACTCCTGCCAGCACTGTCGACTTATCATCTCAAGTCTTGCAGAGGACCAGAGCGCGTAGACTATATTCACTTCACAGAGGCCTTTTTCATTTAAGAGAGAAAGGCCTCGCCGTGATCCATAGAAGGCAATAACAGTTTAGACAGCCCGGGAAGTAGCAGGTACGTTCCTGCCAGTGAGGCCGGATACCTCCTGACCAAATTGTTCAAGAGCGATCCCTGAATTGAACAGTACCAGAGGTGTCTGTCTGCTTGCCACATGAGTGCCTGCCGCCAGAGGAATCAACAACACATTATCGGAGCTCGAAAATTACCTGAATGGGGAACATGTAAACATTGCCATCTCTATCGCCGCCCATCACAACAACACTCGACACCTGCGCTGAGAGAACCGATCTTCCGCAGCAACGAGTGATTGCGCCATCTCTCTGGCGGTAAGATAAGGGCCCTCATTCATGCCACTTCTCCTTTCCGTCTTCCCCTCGCTTCTTCAACACACTCTACTGCCAGGCTTACCTCCTTACCTTTTCCCATCTTGAGTGTCCTGTCCCCAAGCAAGAGCCTACCTACCTGTAAGTACCTGGAACCTGTTTCACTTACCTGGCCTGACTCTTCCCGCAACTGCCTATCCTTTGTTTGTTAACCCAGCCCTTCACACATCTGTCCTATCCGCGCCTTCTCTAATTACGCCAACCTCTCCCCTCTTCACCTGTACACTACCTCCCGTCGTTCTCCTTTTTTTCTTCTACACCTGGCTCTGTACTTACGCATTCCGATTACAGCTTGGAGATCGTCTTGTACGTCTCTGCTCAATCTTCAATACCATACCTCAGGTATCTCACTCAATCTCGACTACAATTGGTAAGTCTTGTGCATCTTTCTGTGCGCTTCCTCCACTGCTCTTGCAACCTCTTTCCCCCTTCTCTGCAGCATCCTTCGCAGCATAGCAGTCTCTACGATCCGGTCTTCTGCATCCAATTTCCCTCTTCCTGTGTTCCATTTATCTTCCAGCTTCCATTGTTTTTCGTTGCTTGAGATCGGCGCCTACCCAGTCGAGAGGGGTAATCCACTCAGCCCACCCTTGATCACTTGTCGGTGGCAACTTGCACAAGACCTCTTTCCGTTTGGAAACATTGAGTTTTCATAGTTGTGGTCGAGCTTGTCTGTCACCATTCATCTACATCTGACTCCTTCCCTCCTCTTTCAGAAGCCATCTTACCCAAACATCATCACTTCTTATAGACCAATATTTCCGTCTCATCTCCAACTCAACTCCTCGTGAAACTAACCCTGCCTCTTTGCTAGCCCACTGTCACTTGGCATGGATTCCTGGGGTGGTACAGGTGCCAATGGCACTGAGCAATGGCAGAGCACGAGCGGTGACCAGTGGAACGATGCTGGCCATGGTGGTGGTGCAGCAGCTGCTGGCGACGAGTGGGGCCTGAATGGTGGAACTGGCGGCTCCTTCAATGACGCAAATGGTGACGGCGATGGTGCTGGCGGATGCTATGATGGTGGTGATGGCGAGGAGCATGGAGGTCGTGCTCGAGGCGCATGCTTCAATTGCGGTCAAGAAGGGTGAGTCCATCACAAATGACTTGAAGATATTTCACTGACAACATACAGACACAACAAAGCCGACTGCCCTAACCCGCGTGTCATGAAATGTCGCCACTGTGATCAAGAAGGTCATCTGCAGCGAGACTGCCCAACAGCTCCACCACAGGAGTTCACGGGAGAGTGTCGTGTCTGCGGCAAGGAGGGTCATCGTGCCAAAGACTGCCCTGACAAGCCTCCTGAAGTCTGCAAGAACTGCCAGGAGGAGGGTAAGAACCCCTACCCATATCTCCCTTTCGGTTCTGGTTGATAACACTGACTAGGTCATCTCATTGCCGAATGCAAGAACCCCCGCAAGATTGATCGCTCCGACGTCAATGGAGTCGACATGGACCAAGTCTGGAACATGCTGAAGGATGCTGTCATTGAGAGAGATCTCGACGCCTCTATCGAGTTGATTCATAAGTATGCGAAGGGCAATCCCCAACTGACCTACGTTGATATTGAGGGCTCTTTTCGCCGACTGGGCCTCAATCTTTACCTGATTGCCATGGAGAGACCCAATATGGTTTTGACCAAGACGAACATGGATCTGCAGGGCAATCTTGGCAAGAAGTATACCGTCAACTACCGTCTTTCCAAGCTCCCACTTCGACCTCGTGAGCGTGAGCTCTGGCCAGCTACTCCTGAGGAGAATCTCGAGCGTCTTAAAGATGCCGGTGATGTGGTCGACAAAGGCCTCAAAAAGTGCTCCAACTGCGAGGAGCTAGGTCATATCTCTAAGAATTGCCCCCAGGAGAAGATTGAGAAAGAGCGAGTTGGCATCACTTGCTTCAATTGTGGAGAGAGTGGTCATCGCGTGCGTGACTGTAAGTTGCAGCATCTCGGCCACACGTTATTATCTCGCGTCTAATTATTTACCAGGTCCCATCCCCCGTGTCGACAGGTTTGCCTGCAAGAACTGCAAGTAAGTGTCGAACTACTGGGTTTCATTCCTCTCCTAGATCTTGACCTATACTGACATGGGATTCGCCATACAGTCAGTCAGGACACAAGGCTGCTAATTGTGAGTTGATACTATCTGACTGCTACAGACCTGTTGGTGTAACTAACAAGATTGTAGGCCCCGAGCCTCGCGTCGCAGGAGCCGATGTGGAGTGTCGCAAGTGTGGCCAGAGTAAGTGAAGCTCGTTTCCCAAATGAACATTCTGAATTCTAACAGAGAATCAGTGGGTCATTTCTCCAAGGATTGCCCTGAGGGAGGTGGTGGTGGCAGAGGCTGTTTCAAGTGTGGCTCAGAAGAGCATCAAAGCCGTGATTGCACTGAGCCCCCAAAGGTCATGTGTCGCAACTGTGATCAGGAAGGTCATCGTGCCAACGAGTGCCCCGAGCCTAAGAACATGGACAAGGTCCAGTGCCGAAACTGTGACGAGTTCGGTCATGAGAGCAGAGGCTGCCCTAAGCCCCGCGATTGTAAGTCTCGCATCGATCTGGGGATCACCACGACCACTAACTTATCACCACAGGGACCCGTGTCACTTGCCAGAACTGCGGCGAGAAAGGTCATACCAAGGTTCGATGCAAGAAGGCAACAGCTGACCTCGAGACCCTCGACGCCAATGCCGAGTACACAACTGAAGCTGGAGATGCTGCTGCTTCGGATTGGGGCAAATCTGCTCCCTCTGCTACTGCCGATTGGGATAAACCTGCTGCCGCCGATTCTGGCCCTGCTGAGAGTAGTGACGTGGGAAGCAACTGGGGCCTCAGTGCTAATACCGCATCTGTCTGGTAGATTGTCTGATTACTTCTGCCAAGGCTAGTCGTTTTGATCTGTGAGTAACAGCTAGTCTAAACGATGGTGGAAAGTAAGAGTTGTGATCGTGGTTTGCGCAGTCTATTTTCAGAGGGTCTATTTTCGGAAGGCTATCTTCGCTGGTGGGCAAGTGTTTGGGAGGGAAATACCGCCTTTCCCACCATGATTGTAATTCTCATCCTAATTTTTCCAGGTTGAGATGAAGATCAAAGCAAGATACGTCTTACCTAGTTTCGTAGGGAATCAAAATAGAAGTCTTTAGACAAATACTGACATCTGGTTCAAAGAGTGATTGACACAACTCAAGACAACGAGGGCATCAAATGCGGTACTATCAGCCAAAGTTGGATAAGATATGCCATGCTGTACCGCTGCCCTGCGCGAGACATGGGGCGTTTCACCAGCCACCTTGGCATTGGCAGGCAGGCTCCAGTTTAGCTTAGGAACATAGAATAAGCTTGTCCCGCATTACGTAGTGGTATCTGCCCCGCCATCACCAATTACCACGTCCTTGACTTCGATCCTCCACCACTCACTCATTCAGATACACTCGTCGGCATCTGGATTTCTCCTCTACCCGTAAAGAATATGCCAATCACACTCGACAAGACGCTGGCTCCGTCGCCAACAACGACCCGGTCACAACCTACTCAACTTTCGGCCGATGCGAAGGGAGAGCAGCTAGGTTACGCTGTAAGGAATCCCGTCTTATGGCCCTTATGTTTTTCTTTCCGCTAACTGCCTGCTCTCAAATAGTCGGGGAAATCCATATTCTTACGTTCAATCGACAATCCATCCTCCAGCAAACAATATACCGAGCATGTTCAACAAACCAGCGTCGTCCGATTCCCACAGCCTGGTGCTGGCCTCCGAATAGCGAGCGGCGATGTATCAGGGCAACTTCGTATATGGGAGGATCTTCCAGACGGTCCGAAAACTACAGGCACGTGTGTTTTTGAGGCGTCGCAAGCTCTTTATAGCTGACTTGTACGGCGACAGGAGAGTATATGATGTTCGCTGGTCGAATCAACGATATCGCATTCAACATTGACGGACGACATGTCATGGCGGTCGGGGACGGTCGTCAGAGCTTCGGGCGATGCATCATGGCTGATAGCGGAAACACCGTGGGAAACATCTCAGGTCACAGCAAAGCTGCTAATGCCGTCTCTATTCGTCCTGTACGCCCCATGGTCGCAGCAACTGTGAGCGACGACATGACCGTAGTTTTCCTCGCCGGCACACCATTCAAGTACGACTCCAAGAATCACGAAGTACATAAGAACTTTGTGCTAGGAACTGCCTGGTCTCCCGACGGCAGCAAGCTGCTCACTGTTAGCTCCGACAGAAGCATACAACTATACGAATGGGACGCCACTGACAAAAAAGTAAAATACTCGAGGGAGATAGGCAAGGGCGAACATCAAGGCAGTGTATTCTCTGTCAGCTGGGCCAAAGATTCAAAGAGATTCGTCACAGCCAGCGCAGATCGGACGGTAAAGATGTGGGACATTGACACTGAGTCTGTCTTACATACTTGGAGTTTCGATGCCAACAGCGGCGGTGAGAAATTCCTTGACCAACAGGTCGGCGTGGTGTGGCCCCAAGGACGGAGTGACGGGATGATCATCAGTTTGAGCTTAAGCGGTGACTTGAACTACCTAAAAGAAGAGAGCGACAAACCATTCAAAGTTGTTGTAGGACACCAAAAGAACATCACCACCATGAGCTCCACTCCCGATGGTAAAACGCTATGGACTGGAAGTTTTGATGGCAACGTCTACCGCTGGGATCTCGAGTCTGGAGTCGGCCGAGCCGTCGATGGCCAGGCTCCAAGCACCATCCCCTTCCTCACAGCTTCACTAGAGGGACGAGTTTATAGGGTGGGCTGGGATAACACTCTACGCATAATAGACACCAATGCGAATACCTACCTAGGCACAGAGCTTCAGCTCTCTGCACAACCTAGAGCCATCGCAGCGGCCGACGGCCGTATTTATGTCGCGACCGAGGCAGGTGTCGAGATCTTCACCGGCGAGAAGTCAGCTGGTAAACTTGATATTACAGGCACAGAACCCATATCCATAGCAGCACATGGTTCTTTCGTCGCGGTCGGGTTGAAGAGTAGTTCCGCTCAACTGTACAAGGTCGACGGGAGCAACAAATTAACCAAAACCGGGGATGTGAAGCGCATATCGGATGTGACGGCCATCGCCTTCTCACGCGATGGATCTCTGCTTGCAGTCGGTAATACGGGAGGCAAGATCTATGTTTACAAGACAAGTGATCTCTCGCTCGTCACAGACCGGTGGTCAGCTCACAACGGGAAGGTCACGAGCATCGCGTGGAATGAGGCCGGCACACACGCGGTCAGCGGGTCTCTTGACACGAATCTATATGTCTGGAGTCTCCAGGATCCGGAGGCTCGCAATTCAAAGGTGCTCAATGCGCATAAGGATGGTATCAATGGTGTTGCCTGGGTCGCCGCGGATAAGGTTGCCAGTGCTGGTGGTGATGCTGCTGTTAAGATCTGGAAGGTAGCGATCTAGGCTATTTAGGTGGCGTTCCTCTCAGCTCAAAAGAAAGCGGATATTAGGGAGTGTGTTATAAAAGCATGGCGAGTGAGATAGTGAGCGAGCAAGTTGCTGCTGTGTCATTGTAGACTTGAAGAGTCATGAAATGTGTGCATAGAGACTGAGACACAATCCCTAGTTCGAGGGCGCTGTCAGTATCTCTATGGTGTACTGTGCGACAAGAAGTGTTCAAGGCACCTGCTAGATTCAGATACTCGCAATAGTGTGTGGAAATCTTGTGTAGACCTATTCCTTGGCTCTAACGTCCTTGTGGTCTGAGCTATATTGCCAGGGTAAACGTCCCGATCCTCCATCCCCACACACCCGTTACTTCCGTTATCTTCGGAGTCCTGCGTTCTGGGAAACTGGGATAGATGCTAGAAGGTGAGATGAAGGCCTCTTCAGACACCCTTTTGGGCAGGGTTTGAGGACTAAAGTCCGCCTCAGGAGGACTTTTACAAGATTTCAGGGATGATATCTCACTTGCATTGTAGCCACTTCGTATACAGTATTATGTATAGCAATACTTCATTTCCGCGCACCCCGTAAGGCTACGAAAGAGTCAACGAAGCGTGGCAGGTCTAGACTCTGAATCCTTCGGCGCAAAACTCTTCGTCGTGCGTCGAGCGATTTACAGAGTACTGCTCCCCAGACAAGGCTAATTGAGGATTGGTTCACCGGGTTGAGCTCTGCCAGCATGGCCAGCACTAGGATAGGCAGGCACTCGCAGTCCTAAATTCTTTGAGTTGCTGCTCGTTTATTATGTCTACTTCTACCTCTACAAACTGGTCATTGAAAAGAAGTGATAGGCGTCGTCTTCTATCTTAATCAATTCAGATAAGATCTCGCTATTGAGGAGTACCCTGACCAAAAAGAAAAACAAAAAAGATGGTGGCCGGCTCCGGCAGTCCGGCGCTGTGCCGAGACCCGGACATTGCTTCCGGAGATGATAACGGATTCCAGGGTTTACCTAGTTGCCTTGGCAACTTTTTCTCGGATGACGGATCTCCAGAACTGAAAATAAGAGTCGCAGATGGCTATGCGCAATGATTACAGCAATATAGACCAAATCGAGAAAGCGATCTAGAAAATCGAACTTGTTGCAACTACTTTATTTAAACACTTCATACTGCGCCAATCGCAGGTTGGGGGATTGTTGCTTCGTAATACGACGAGAAGCTAGAGTAATTCAGGAATGATTTGCATTTTTCATTGATAGCCACCCCAGTAATCATCCCTCAAGTCCTGAAAGTTCTTGTCTCCCAGCAGGGCGATTCGGCAAGTGGAAGTCGTACAGCAACGACAGTCGAGATAGATAACATGCTTCGAAGCTCAACGGGACACCTCAACGGGCAGGTAGTAGGTAAGCATATGTATTCTCTGGCGTTTAATGTGGAGAGCTGTGACGATTAGGCTGACTGTTATACGAATTGTGGACTACTAATCGCTTTATTAGAACTGCGGCTGAAGATAAATGCCCGCCTTGCAGGCTGCAGCTCCACGAGACGAGAAAATAATCTCTCGGTTTGTCTCGCGCGTAAGCTCTGGCAAATGATGAGGACCCTGTAGCGCTTCTTCGGATCTCGGGTCCTCTTCGGGCCGCATTACCACCAAGGTCAAGGTCAATGCTGAAGCTGACGCGCGGCTGATTCCGCGACTATCAAATACTGGAGGTTATGTCGATAGGCTTGGTAATATTTTTCGTGTTGTCATTCCTAGGCCTGCCTCCTACACCTCTTTCTCCATGCGAACCAAGGACGTCGTGAGATTTTGAGAGGGATAGACGATGCATGATGACAAAATTTCTGGAGGATCCTCTAGCTGAAAAGTAAAAATGCCAGAACTGAAGCGCAAGTTCGGAGTTATAAAAGCCTCAACCAATGGGTTTTCCGGCGATAGCACGAAGAGGGAAGTCCCCTGTTCAAGACTATTTACTACCTCGCCAATCTTTGCCTTGCTCAGCGGAGAGGCTACGGTGACTATCGCGATGGATCAGTAGCCTTCTTCTAGAGCTCTTTTGTCAGGTTTGCTGATCCACTGTGAATTGAACGCTGCATAATCGTATTCTGAGGGGGACCGAGGAAACGTGGACATGACAATTCGATAATACTAGTAATATCAGAGCAAGAGTATCGAAAACGATGTTGGGGCTGAATAAGCCTTCGCAAGCGGAGGATGCCAGATCCCCTGATATTAATAGATGTCATCTAGGGCTAGCTCGTACAATGGAAGGATTTGCCTTGCTTTCACCGCTGGACTCCATCTATTGTTTATTAAGATTAGTTATAAATCTTTGATTTTCGGATCGAACCTAGGCGAGTATCACTATCTGTCTAGACTATAATGAATCTGTTGTAGGCATACTCACTGAGCAGAACAGCCACGATACTCCAAGAGACGACCGTCGACCAACCTCTAGTGAGAACGCCCAGCTCTTTAGGAGATCGAGAAATTAAAGTAGAGCTCAAGAATTTCCCTCCCAGGCCCTTCCTTGCCATAGGATCCTCACTGCGATTAGTCAATTGCAAGCTGGGCAGGCCTGGCGCTCCTCAGCTAGGATCTCGTATACCCTAAGTGACTGGCAATACTACATAACCAGTCTTTGCAGAGCTGTCCTGTGGTCTGAACAAGATAGTCAACCCCTCATTTTCTTCCTTCCCTACATCTTCAACCTCTTGCTCGATATGCACATATTGAAGGCCTCTGCCTTTGCTGGTGCGGCACTTTCCTCCTTAGTAGGCGCTCGAGCAACGAAAGGACCATGCGAGAACTCGGCTGCAAATCGTTCTTGCTGGGGAAATTACAACATCAGCACTAATTATTACGACACTATTCCTAATACTGGTGTAACTAGGGAGTATTGGCTCGATATCCAAAATAAGACTATCGCCCCTGATGGCCGCGATAGGATAGGCTTGGTCATCAACGGCTCTATACCAGGACCGACTATCATCGCCGATTGGGGTGACAACGTCGGTAAGAAAGCCCACTTGCTTTGTGATCACTAAGGCTACCTAGCATATCATCTTAATGCTTTCTTTCCATGAATACATACTAACACACTCTTTAGTTGTTCATGTTACCAACAGTCTCCAGGACAACGGGACAAGTATTCATTGGCACGGCATCCGGCAGTTGAACAACAACGCCTATGACGGTGTTTCTAGTGTAACTCAATGTCCTATCGCACCAGGACAGAGCACAACTTATAGATGGAGAGCGGAAGAATACGGCAGCAGTTGGTACCATGCTCACTGGTACGTCCAGGCTTGGGATGGCGTCTTTGGCGGCATCCTCATCAACGGCCCTGCATCTGGCAACTACGACGAGGATCTCGGAAATCTGTTCCTCAACGACTGGGATATCAATACAGCAGATAGTCTCTTGGTGGGTCCAGCAACGACGGGCCGTCCGACTTTGCAAAACGGCTTGATCAACGGCACCAACACGTACACCAATAATGTGACGGGCGTTACAACTGGATCCCGACACAGCAACACCGTAACGGCCGGCACCCGCTACCGCATCCGCCTTGTGAACGCCGGTCAGGACGTCGTTTTCAAGTTCAGCATCGACAATCACCCCTTCGAGGTCATTGCCGCCGATTTCGTCCCCATTGTGCCGTACACGACCGACACCGTATCATTGACTATGGGCCAACGCTACGACATCATCGTGACGGCCAACCAGACAGTGGGTAACTATTGGATGCGGGCGACTGCTCAACTCGCTTGTACTGCCAATGATAACCCGGAAGGCATCTTGGGCATCTGGAACTACGAGGATGTTGATCTAGCTGAACCAACGTCAACGAGTTGGGCCAACATCAATGACTCGGACACATGCGAGGACGAGGCCATGAGCGACCTTGTCCCCGTCGTTGCCATGGATGTTGGAGCCAAGTTCTACAACGAGACGACTTTCGATGCCGGCATATATCCAAATACTACTCTCGTTGAGTGGAATATGGGTCCGGTAAGCATCTCACATTATTGACGCGACAGCACGAGGATCATGGCAAACTAACGAACAATGACTGAATCATCAAACAGACCCCCTACCTCAATCTCTGGAGCTACCCAACCCTGCTCCAAGTCCTCGATCACAACAACACGTGGGTCGCAGAGCAGAACATTCAAGCATTCCCGGAGGCGAACACGTGGGGCGTCTTCATCGTCCAGACGACCAAGAGCGTTGCGCATCCCATTCACATGCACGGCCATGATTTCTACGTTCTGGCACAAGGATCGGGCCCGTATGATGCGAGCAACACGACACTGCAGATGACGAATCCGCCGCGCCGCGATACGGTGTTGCTTCCGGCTTCGGGCCATGTCGTCATTGCCTTCTATACCGACAATCCGGGTGTAAGTCACACTTTGTCCCGTCTCTCGTTTCCCCTTTTGCTTGTGGATACTGTATCATATCACGCTGCTGACTCCCTGCCAACTTACCTAGGCTTGGCTCATGCATTGTCACGTCGCATGGCATGCGTCTGAAGGTTTTGCTGTCCAGATTCTGGAGCGAGAGTCTGAGATACCCGGGACGGTGACTGATAAGCGTTACGTTACCGACACTTGTTCCGCTTGGGCCGAGTCTGAAAAGGTTGATTACATCCCTCAGCTTGACTCTGGTATATGAAAAGTGATTGAGTGATCTTTTCGAGTTTCGATGATAATGGTTCATGTTTAAACGGGTAGACTTGGGATAGATAGAGCTGGATATACCCTGGAACTAGAAGTGATCATCAATAATAGATAATATCTAAGAATATAATATCTATACGGTACACATCTTACATTATGTCTCTTCACCTGCTGTCTCGCTGTCTCTACTTCATCAACATACCTGCAAAAGAAGCTACACGAACAAAGTAACCTTTCCGTACTCAAAGTGCTTCAGTCGACAACGAGTATGGTCATTGGTAAGACGCTGTCCGTGGACCGTGATTGTTAAGAACGTTTTAACTGTTTCTTAGATTTCTGTCAGCACTAAGGTAGTAATGAAAAGTTTCATTGTCGCACTCTGATTGGAAAAGAAATTGACCATCATAAGAACAGCTCAGGAGCGCAGAGGGAAGCGAAATGATATGTAATTGCCCACCTAAAGAATTTCCTACTTTGTATCAAAATATATGTACCCTTTAGCCAGCCAAAAAAGACTCTCATTATATTCCCATTCTATTATTAACTCCACGCTTTCCCTCATGTATTAAGATTCTGATTCTATGATACAGGTACCACTAAGTTTTCTGTCTTGTTCGTGACGAACTGCTCACCACGCGAACACCATCAAGGCCGGATTGAGGACAACCGGTAAAAGGAAGTGGGTAGTCGTAAGGAAGCCCAGGGGGAAGATCGAAGCGAAATACGTAATGCGCCACGCAAGGGGGAGCGCATAGGTCCCGACGATGAGGACAGCAACCATGGTGAAGCAAAAGAGGAAGGTCCCCTTGAAGCGACGGATGAGACGAGGTATTTCCTCGACAAAATTGACCTCTTCAATTTCCTTGGCCGTTGCACCCCATGTCATGTCGATACCGACGAAATGGCACACGATAGCTTGTGATAGATGCAAAGAGAGGCCACCCAGGAATATGCTGAAAAGTGGGACCCATTTGATGTTATCGAAGACTAGAAACAAAAAAAAGTCAGTACGAGATCAAAGTGAGTGTAGATTGAAGGCTTGGTAAGTTGAAGCAAGAGACGGACTTACAAGAAGTAAGCAATGGCTTTTGATTCAGTCGATACCGCAGCAGAGCCAGGGCAAAGTTGCCGAAAGCCGTAAAAACCACAATGACGGAGATGAAAATCGCGAAGGAGTCGAGATAGTACTTGTCATATAAGCCATAGTAGAAACCAGTCAAGAAGTAGTTGAAGATGGTTAGCGGCCAGGTTGAGGCAATGGCGTAATACGTGCCAATGTAGCTCATGATGGTCATCTTCTTGGGCAGATCAATGTTGGAGAAGATAAATTTGCGGAAGAGCGGGGTGAAGGGACCTCGTGTCGGCCAATACAAGAGAGGGTGGAACAAGAGTTCATTACAGCCGAAGGCGTACTTTTCCCAGCGTGCCAGTTCATCGTAGACGGTCAAGGAAACGCCTTCCTTGAAGCCATCACCTGTGTAGGCAGCGAAACGGCAGATATATCCTGCGCACTGCATTCTCAGAGACATATCGAAGTCTTCAGACACGTGAGACTCAGACCAGAACTTTTCGTATCCGTCTTCATCTGTGTACGAAGCGGCATCTTGCACGGCCGACCAGCGCAGAATGGCATTGTGGCCAACAAAGGGTCCAGAATCGCCAATAGATACAGTGAAGGTAATGGCGGAGTAGATCAAATTGGTGAACCATTCAACTCTGCAAAACATGTCAGTGAGAATTGATTAGTGTAAGAGAGAAATAATCTCTACTCACCCAGCTTCGAAGTATGAGTTGCTGACTCTCATCACGCCAGAGGTGAATTGCAGAATAGCAACTTGAGGAGATTGTTCCAGTTCGCTAACACCATCAAGAAGACAGTCTTCGGGCACACGGGTGTCGGAGTCAATGATGAGAATATAGTCACCAACTCGGATGTTGCCTTCTGCCCATGTGCGACCCTCATCTTCTTCGAGAACTTCCGCAAGGCACCGTTCGTACGTGGCGAATTCGTCCTCCTGGGCCCATTCCACCGGTCGCTGAACTTGCAATAGTTTGTCTTCGACGCGATTGCTGACCATCAAGGCGTAGTTCATGTTGGATGCTTTCTTGAATTTCCCTCGGCGCAGGAACTTTGGCTCTCCCTCTTCGGGTTTGGGATTGTGGGGAGGCCGAGCAACCCATCCGATGTTGTTCTCTTCGTAGAACTCGCGGCGTGCCAATGCCTCCTCTTGAGAAATGAGCTGCATTCCATCGTCGTTGACGAAAATGTTGGCCGACCCGCCTTGAAGCTCATACGTCGAGATACACTGCTTTAGCGATTGGACTGTCGGCATGATGACACCCTTTAGACCTTCTTTGTAAACCGGCATCTGAATCGTCACGTGTGGCAAGGTGTGATGATGACGGTTAAGTCGCTTTGGCGCGGTTCCGGAATAGAACTTACTGTTCGACGTGACGGCGGAGATGGGACCGAAGACTTGAAAGAGGTTCGTGATAATGGTCTGGAAGAAGAAGAATCCAACCCACAGCTGGAGCGGGCTGACTACCACGAGAGCAAGGCGTGTGAAAGATCCATCCGTCGCGATTTCGAATGCAATCTTTCTCCAACCGAGACCGATCGTCGAAAGAGCGAGTGCCAGCATTAGTCCGACCGCTAGAGGGCTTGTGAGCTTAACACGCCTATCAGGGGCATCCGAGCCGGTTTCTAGATCAACTGGAGATTCATCGACAACAACACCTTGGCCCTTCTCATCTTCTTCTTCGTCTTCTTCCGCGTCTCCATTACCCCAGATCATCTTCATCAATTGGCGTTCCAGAGCATCTGCGCGGGCAAGTACCTTCTTGGGTTCGTCATCCCACACAACCATGATCTGAAGATCTTGAATAAAAGCTGCGAAATGGTGTTTCTGACACCTGGGCAGATCTCGCATACTTGGAAGGACTTGTAACTGTAAGCCATCCGGCAATGGGATAAAATTGTAACTGGTTCGGCGGGACGCCAGAATGACATTGATCACTCTCGTGTTGACGGTCATTGCGCACTAAAATCTATATCAGCAGAAGAGTTTGGCATGCGATGGCTTGAACATACCCTGACGTTGAGCTCCATCGCCATGTCGTACAGGCTGTATTTCATGTCTTGAAGGTGTGGCGGGCAGCAAGCATAGTTGTTGCGACCCTTCTTCATAATGACTCCCTCTCCGGGTAATATGCCAGTAGCATACTGTCGTTCCAATTGTTGTTGGTACAGCCAACTACACATAACATCGGCTTTAATGTCTAGCAAGCTTTCAGGCGCATTTCGAAAGTCTCCGCTGGGGTATAATGAAGCGGCATATGTCGACGCTGGCCGTGATGTTGCCGGAGTTCGATGCGATGGTGTGCCTAGCACCGTGTTTGGTGTCGCTGCCGCTTTTTTCGCTTTCTTGGCAGACCGTCCGGCTGGTTTCTCGCCCTTCTTGTCATGACCCTTTTCGCTGCCGCCTTTGCTCTTAGGAGCAAAGTACGACTTGAGGAAGCTCATGTCGCGAAGCGGTTAAAACACCGATCAGAACGAAGAAGGGCTAATTGGAAACTCAAAACACGAGAATAATACCACACGAGGAAGGGAGAGGGAAAACAGAAACGAGTGAGGAGAGCGGACCTGATCAAGTTGAGTACGAGAGAGCTTTTTAGGGCTTATTCATTGACAACGGCAGCGAGCAATCGGCCGATATGGCTGGCGGTATCTTAATAACCAGGTACTGCCTGTTAAAATGTACGGCACAGGCAGATAAGAAGTAGCTGAAATGGGAAAGGAGAGATCTAGATGTACACAGGGTATACCCGTCCCGCTGGGTGGCAGGCGTCTGGACTTGACAATACCTAGAGCCCTGGGCCGCAAGTATTGGCCTATATATTGAATAATTTAGCACGATTATTTGTTCCCCTACCATGGGAAAAATGGACCAGAACCTCGAATGGGAGTTATTTGAGATTTTTTTACCCGTTCCTTGACCTATACATACCTTACTGCAGGCCGATTCTGCAGACCCACGATGAAGGTGACTTCAGGGATCCAGGTGCTACCAAACTCACATACCTGATACCACTGGAGACTTAACAGAGGAGAAGGCCCTCCGGATACGTAAAGGAAAAGCAGAGGTGGCGGCGTCCATTCAGGTACCAGGACTATGTAGCATTGTGTCCGGCTAGGGGCTAAGCGACGCTAATGATGCGAAGAATGTGAAGATTACAAGGTGATATTATTGACAGTGGCCGGGTAAAGCCTGGTTGCATCGTGTGGTTGGTGACTGGAGCAGTGGTTGGTGTATGGACCAGCCTGGATATCTCCTCCGAAGGACCCAGGCTCTGTAAGCTTAGAATAATACACTGCATACTGCAGTATTGACGAGTGAACTGCAAGTTGTACCACCCTTGCATCCTGAGGCGTACGCCCGGGAATAAAAAGCTAAAGCTGAGGGTGAAGCTGAATCGCAGAGGGAGAAACAATTGCTTTGTGCGTGAGAGTCGAGGTTCGAGAACGGGCTAAGCTACGATAAGCTGAGCAAGCCATGTGGGGCAATCTTATGGCTACCGCTCGCTACCTGAACGAGATCTCGTCCCGTCGATAGCGCCCGCCGTGATCGCTTTAGCGCGCTAATATCCTAGTAAGGGACAGCAGCACGATGTTCCGCCTTCGAGAGAGTGAAGAACATGAGATGTACATTTTCAACTATTAGTGTCTCTCGCGACTGAACTCATCTACTTTCTTCTCATCAAGTGGTCATATTGAGAAAAGCTACTGAGGAGGAAAGATATTGCGATTAAGCGACAGTGACATCGGGATGCAACCCGACGTGTCAGGTGGGGGCGCCGCTGCTCAATACGAGAAGATAAGGACCCAAAATGGCGAAAAGCTGGTGCAGATCGGCGCCAACGATCGTGATAGGACTCCAAACTGCGTACTGCAAGATGCGCCTTCAATTGTGTTTTATTCCTGTACCTGGACATTCATTCCCTCCCAACGATTACCAACCACAGGACAATGATATTGAACCTTACCTCTCCAATGTTTCATGCTCGAACTTCGAAATCAACCCCCTCCTCCTCATGATTCATCAATTTCGTAGCTTACGGTATCGATTGTGTCAGGCATGGCGAGCTAAAGTTTCGGAACATTATTAGTAGATCGTGCGTCCTACTCGTACAGGTCCCGTCTCGGCTTAGAATTCCTGACCTTGGTGGAAATTATGTGGCGGGAGAGCCGTGATCTGATGTTCAAGCTGCATGGTAGAATATGCCAAAAGATATTGAAAATCTCCGGGTCTTCTATATAATCTATCTCCTTGACAGGTGATGTGACGAGTTTGGATATCTAGGCTACTGTGGATTATTGTACAGTTGCTTTGCGAGATATAGAATCACCGATAGACGATGGCGTGCCACTTAGCCGTCGTCTTGCATGGCAATTCAATAGACAGGCCGGGGGGCTTGCTGCTTACGAGGGGCAGTAGTGGACACTGGAGGCTCATTAGATGGAATCGAGGCAGACTAAACGCTGCCTTCAAGTTGGTATCCAGCATCTCCGATATTCCCTTGTTAATGAATTTTCCATCTACTAGTCTTCGAAATGTCGAAGTTTCAAACGCCAAATCCATATCTATTGTTGAGCACATTTCAACTTATGCAGTAGAGGAGAACAATATCACAACTGAACCAGGACATTAGCAAGGAGGAGTGGAATGATCCCTGCAAATCGCAAAAAAAGTTGCTAGTTTCACGGCATTCATGGGTCCGTCTGAGTACATGCTCGAGCTACCGTTACGATGCCGCCATATTTTACTACCTGGTAATGCATATTCGCTCCTTAGTCTGCTGAGCGACGACAGCGCATGTTAACATTACTGATCCTATGCCCCCCAGACCGAGCTACTTTCAAGTGTTGTGAATAGGCTTCAGTTCTCCTTAACGTCAGATCATAGTCATTTTCTACCTCATCAGCGATCATCCGCATCTTGCATCGCTGCTACACCCGTCCAGATTAAGCAAGCAAAGCAACCCCATCTAACCCTCCAGAATAAGCCTGCCTAACCATTGACAATCGTCCCACCGTTGCAGTGGATTGTTTGCCCACTGATTGACGAACTGTCCTTAGACGCAAGGAACACAACGCATGCTGCGATCTCACTTGGCTGTGACGGTCGGCCCATTGGGCTTGTAAAGGACTTCTGTGCCTCCTCGGTCATCGTACTTGGGATGAGCGGCGTCCACACCGGCCCAGGGGCCACAGCGTTCACCCGGATGCCACGCGACACGAACTGATTGCTCAATCCGCGTGTAAACGAGATAATCGCGCCCTTAGTTGATGTGTAGTCCAGCAAGTCCGGACGTCCGACGTATGCATTGATGCTTGCGTTGTTGATGATCGTTGAGCCGGGTCCCATGTGTGGCAGTGCGCGCTTGGAGAGATGGAACATCGGGTGAATGTTGGTTGCGAAGGTGTGCATCCACTGCTCGTCGGGAATGTCGAGAATATCGCGCGTCATCATTTGATACGCCGCGTTGTTGAAAAGGATGTGCACGGAGCCCATGAGTCGCAACGCCTCGTCAACCACTTGGTGGCAGTTGTTCTTGTCTGTCAAGTCCGTCTTGTGCAGATGACACTGTCGTCCATGGTTCGCCTCGACGAGCTTCTTCGTCTCCTGCGCATCTTTCTCTTCATCCGGGAGGTATGTTATGAGGCTGTCTGCACCCTCCATGGCGAACAAGAGAGCCGTTGCCCGTCCAATCCCCGAGTCACCCCCTGTGATAATGGCTTTCTTGCCCTCCAACTTCCCGGCAGCTCGATATTTCTGATAACCCCCTGTGTCGGTGGGAAGCATGTCATACTGTGCCTCCTTTGGCATCTTGTGCTCTTTGCCAGGAAATTCTTGGAAAGTCACGGGGACGGTATGTCCTGAGAAAATGCCTTGTTAGTTCAAAGGGACACCATATTTTAATATTCAATTCCAACAGCTTACCCTCCTTGAATTGAGAGTCGGACATGGTGATCGATCGGCCGTATTTGATAACTCTATATGTTTCGCGCAGAGGGAAGTTGAATGCAGAGAAAGGTTTTAGATCTTGTTTCTTCAAGGATATTGATGGATGAAATATTCGATTTAAATACAGATTCACCTCATCTCTTATAATCCCACGTCTCATGTTTTCCACATATTGTGGCAAGGCAATCACAATGTAGTTTCTAAGCGGTTATCGTTCATCATGACATCACCATCGCTATCATCCCACCAAAATTACAAGACAGAACCGCTTTTTCTAAATTTTATACATACGCACGGTATTGCCCAGGAGCAAAATGTCCGTGGGATAGTATAGCGGAATTCTATTCATTTTTCTTCCACGTGGGTTTTAGTGATAAATATAGAAATCAATCTTTGTTTGAAGGCTGCACAGGGAGGACGCATCGTGAGGCGACGGCAGCCACTTTACATGACTCTTTTCCGATATCTGAGATGTGATAGGTTTTATGACATGGTCATTTGCGGTGTCTTCCCGAGACATGGAAGCTCCTGATTTAAACTTTTTGCGTCGCACCGTCACATAGAAGCTCCTGCTGGATTTTTTTTGAGTCACGGGAATTTAGTACCCAAGCTTCTGGGAATGACTGCTCATCCCTTTGTTTGTGAATGGCCGACCACCTACTCACTTGTCCTCCGAAGTCGAGCTTCATTGTATCCTGGGCTACTTGAAACTTGCCCACAGAACGTGACAGCACAATCAATTTCCCTGTAAGCAGACTACTTACAAACCTGGTGAAGCACCTTGACGAGACATCGTGAAGGCGCTCGCTGCTACCGACGGCGCACTATGCTGGACCTATCATCATCTCCGATCCGAACTCGCAGCCGCGATTCGACCACTACCATTGAAGATCGCCATGTTTATGTAGATGCGAAAACCTACTATGCTCCCGATGCTCCAAACACATCCGGCCGGAACAGGAGGCGGCACCATACTTTTACTGAGGTGAAATTTCTTCCTTGATACCTCACATAGATGCAGAATCCTAACAGACCTGGCAGCACGGCACTCCTGCAGAGGAGAAACGTAACGCGCTCCAAGAGGTATACCGACGAGGCAGTCACGGTAACTTCGTTTCCTATCTCCTGTAGGCCCTAGTCGCTAACCTTCGTTCAGATGAGGCTAGTAAGCCGCATTCGCGACAATTCTTGATCGATGTCGACCAGACAATGGATAGCCTTCGCGCCCAGGAAGACACTGATGACAATATGCAAATCACGATCGAAGATCTTGGACCGAAGGTATGCGACTGAAAACCAATTACTCCCCAATGTACTGAAGCTGAGTCTTTGTCAACAGGTGATGTCGCTACGAACCGCCGCTTCGGGAGGTCACAATCGCTTCGACATTCGAGGAACCTACATGCTCTCCAATCTCCTCCAAGAATTGACATTAGCTAAAGAGTATGGGAGGAAGAGAATCATACTAGATATTGGTCGTCTCAACGAGAATCCCGTCAGCCGTCTGTCTAGACTTATCAAAAAGCAATTTTGGGATGGACTGACTCGTCAAATCGATGCCTCGAGCATCGAGATCGCTGCCAAGGATGCAAAAGACTGGACTGATGACCCCCGGCCTCGTATATACGTTCCGAGAGGTGTTCCTGAGCAGTACGAGTATTATCAGCAATTGTCGCGTGACAAACCTGAGATAAGACTCGACGTGCAGTGGCTTCCGGACAAGATCACGCCAGACGTGGTTCGCGATTTGAACGATAATCCAGGTCCTGGTTTACTTGCCATTGACATGGAGGAAGATGTCGACCCCAAGACAGGAAAGTCGACCCTCAGGGGTGTACCATTTGTGGTACCTGGCGGTAGATTCAACGAGTTGTATGGCTGGGACAGTTACATGGAATCATTAGGCCTACTTGTCAACGATAAGACACACCTCGCAAAGGCTATGGTCCAGAACTTCTGCTTCTGTATCCGTCATTACGGCAAGATTCTCAATGCCACCAGGTCATACTATCTCACAAGATCACAACCACCATTTCTCACTGATATGGCCTTGCGCGTCTACGAAAAGATACAACACCAACCAGACGCCCGAGCCTTCCTCAAAGAAGCGATACTCGCTGCGATCAAAGAATACTACACAGTGTGGATGGCCGAGCCACGGTTGGATCGTAGAACAGGGCTGTCCAGATATCGACCCGAAGGTCGCGGAGTCCCCCCTGAAACGGAAGCGGATCATTTCTCTCATATCCTAGAGCCTTATGCACAGAAGCATGGAATGAGCTTTCAAGAGTTCGTCAAAGCTTACAATTACGGCGAAATAGATGAACCGGAGCTGGACGAGTATTTCCTGCATGACCGCGCTGTTCGGGAATCTGGCCACGACACAAGTTACCGCCTTGAGCGAGTGTGTGCCAACCTCGCCACCATTGACTTAAACTCATTGATATATAAGTATGAAATGGACATCGCTCGCACGATTCGAAGTGTGTTCGGCGATCGCTTGGAGATTCCGGCCGAATGGTGCGGCGAATCGATGAAGCCCGGCCAGATCGAAACATCTGCGGTATGGGATCGTCGTTGGAAACGTCGCCGGGCAGCTATTCATCGGTATTGCTGGAACGATGATGAGGGGATGTACTTTGACTATGACACTGTCAAGCAAGAGCAATGCACGTATGAGTCGTGCACCACCTTTTGGCCATTGTGGGCGGGTGTCCCAGACCCCGAGAAAGCGGCCAGGGTAGTCAAACAGGCGGTACCTAAATTCGAAGCGTATGGAGGACTTCTATCAGGCACGAGGGAGTCTCGCGGAGAAATTGGTATCGACAGACCTAACAGGCAATGGGATTATCCGTATGGATGGGCACCGCAGCAGATGCTAGCGTGGACTGGGCTCTATCGCTATGGATATGCTGATCTAGCACAGAAGTTAGCTTACAAGTGGCTGTTCATGATCACCAAGGCGTTCGTCGACTTCAATGGCGTCGTAGTTGAGAAATACGACGTCACTCGCCCGGTGGATCCTCACCGAGTTGACGCCGAGTACGGCAATCAGGGACTCGACTTCAAGGGTGTTGCCAAAGAAGGGTGAGTGAATGCATCATGATTGGGTCAAATTGAGTTGAAACTGATTCAAGTTTGATAGCTTCGGCTGGGTCAATGCCAGCTATGTTTACGGGCTCCAATTCATCAACACAGAGATGAAGAGAGCACTGGGAATGCTCACTCCGTACGAAACATACGAGAAAGCCCAGCTGGAGAGAGAAGAGAAATTCCTCGAAGAACTAAGATGAGTCGAGTAGTATATCCTATGTTTCTCTGTGAAAATGGACTTCTCGCACGATGGCGTTTGCTTCTGGGCGGCTTGCAGTATTCTTATAAGTCAGTGATATTTGGGGAGTGGGCTAAAGACATGTTCAAGACGTTGAGGCTTAAGATGGTATTCAATGGCTAGCACCGGCAGATTGTTGCAAATGCGTCGACTGCTGTGTCCCTGTACACCTACAGTTATGCCGGCTCTACCCTTTAATGGAGTGTGAAATATGAAACCGGTAGTTGTCAAACTCGTCAATTCCAAAATCCATGTGAAAGATGTAAGCTGGGCTTGTTGGTAATACTATTCTGCGCGGTTCGGGCAACCGAGGCTTAAACGTTCGGCGGGGGCCACTCACAACAGAGTCGGAACTATACGGGAGAGGCACGACGGGCGAAGGGGCAGATCTGGCCAGGGATGCTCCAAAAAAAGGATTTCACATGCCAGCGAAACGCAGTCAGGTGGAGTGTGGCGGGATGCTTTACTTCTTGTTGCACGACTCAGTCCAGAGTATTCGGACACAGAAAACGAGTGTATTGAAAAATCTCAAGTGTAGATGCTCAATTGAGTAGATGTCATCCTTTTCTAGAATGATTTTCACGATTGTAATGTGTTTCATTGCGGACCGGAAATTCTTTATGGTGACAGCACTGCGTCATCGTCTCCAAACTTCAACGTGGTATACACCTAGACCGCTAAAGTGCGGGGAGCCGCCCCATAAAGAGGTACCATCACAACGCTCTGGACTATATTGTATCCACTACGACCTTCCGTGCCAATCATGAGCCACCTTTGAGTTTTGCGCTTTACCAGTCTCGCTCGGCTGCTCGGCGTATCACGGCTTTCCTCTGGTCGTGTGCTCCATCCACCCGAGCCTCAGTTCCTCTCGAGATAGTCATGATGGAGCATGGGCAAGTTATTCTGGGAATAGGACCCGATGTCAGAAGCTTGGACGCGTCCAGTTTGTCCCGAGGCCTTTGCTGCGTGTCTAAATGCCGGCGCGGCAGCTGATCGTCAGCTTACCTTGAACCTGGCGATACTTTGTCTTTGTGCCTATCTTTGCGCATCTTCATAAGTACCTATATCATATTGACGTAGACGCCGCTCGACCGATCTACTTCCGAATCATGACTCCTGGGGTTTGTATATGACTAACGGTGTCGACGCGGGGAGAGGACTTCTGGACCTTAAACAGGGACTGTAGCCCGAGTAAGTGGATATCGCTTTTCCCCTGAGAACCTTCTGTATTTTGTATAGGTAGACCAAGACTTTGCTCTCATTTTACACTTTTCTACTACTTCTGTCTTCGTTTTGGATCTTCGTTGGCCATATCAAGCAAGCCATCACGTTTCTATGTTGGGTACATCACATTCCAGTTTCAACGGATCGGATCTCTGTAGTCCCAACAACCAGACATTTCGCATTCTGATACTTGACCGAGAATTGCTGGAATCAGAGTAAACATTGTTTTACAAATAAAATCGAGTCCCCTTCTCACTGTTCACCATGGCGTCGAACAACATGATCAACACAGCAGTCGATCCGAATATTGAAGACGAGCTATTCGCGAAGGAAGTTGAGGTAGTCAAGAAGTGGTGGAGTGATCCACGATGGAGACATACCAAACGGCCATTTACTGCCGAGCAAATTGTCTCGAAAAGAGGACATTTGCCTATCGAGTATCCTAGTAATGCACAGTCTAAGAAGCTGTTCAAGATACTGGATAACCGATTCAAGGTGCATACATGAATATAATCCTCCTGCTTGCCACTGAAGCTGAGATAATTAACGTCTGGAATAGAATCGGGATGCTAGCTACACCTATGGCTGCTTAGAACCAACCATGGTCACGCAAATGGCCAAATACCTTGACACAGTCTACGTTTCCGGTTGGCAGTCATCATCGACCGCCTCCTCTTCGGACGAGCCGGGCCCAGATCTCGCAGACTACCCCTACGTAAGTGAAAGAGCAAGAAACACATGATGCGAAAATGACATTGACAGAGAAGAATAGACTACCGTACCCAACAAGGTGAAGCATCTCTTCATGGCCCAGCTTTTCCATGACCGCAAGCAGAGACAAGAACGTCTGAGCACCCCGAAAGCCGCCCGGGCAAAGCTCGCAAATATCGATTACTTGCGGCCGATAATCGCGGATGCAGACACTGGTCACGGCGGTCTGACCGCGGTGATGAAGTTGACAAAGCTATTCATCGAGCAAGGCGCTGCTGGAATCCACATCGAGGATCAGGCCCCTGGAACAAAGAAGTGTGGACACATGGCGGGTAAAGTGTTGGTGCCCATAAGTGAACACATCAACCGGCTCGTAGCAATCCGGGCACAAGCCGACATCATGGGGACCGACCTCGTCGCTGTAGCCCGTACCGACGCTGAAGCGGCAACCCTTATCACAACGACGATCGACCCGCGCGATCACGCCTTCATTCTCGGCAATACGAATAGCTCGCTGCAACCTCTCAACGACCTCATGATCGCTGCCGAGCGAGCTGGAAAGCTAGGTGACGAGCTCCAGTCCATCGAGGACGCATGGCTGAAGCAAGCGAACCTCAAGCGCTTCGATGAAGCCGTCGCGGACGCCATTGCTGCGTCCTCATCGCATGACAAGAAGGGATTGCTCGCTGAATACACACGCCAGTCCAAGGGTGCGAGCAACACCGAGGCGCGCGCCATCGCCCGCGGTTTGGGCCTTGATGTCTTCTTTGATTGGGATGCGCCGCGCACGCGTGAGGGTTTTTTCCGCCTCAAGGGCGGCTGCGACTGTGCTATCAACCGCGCAGTCGCTTATGCGCCGTACTGCGATGCCATCTGGATGGAGAGCAAGCTGCCGGACTTCTCGCAGGCGAAGGAGTTTGCTGATGGTGTGCATGCTGTGTGGCCGGAGCAAAAGTAAGTTTTAACCCTCGGTTCAGTTCTTCCATGAATGAATCCGATACACACATAAAAGGGCTGGAATTAGTCACTGACCAACTGTTTCACTAGGCTGGCTTACAACCTCTCGCCCTCCTTCAATTGGAAGACGGCCATGCCGCGAGCCGAGCAGGAGACGTACATCAAGCGTCTGGCTTCTTTGGGCTATTGCTGGCAGTTCATCACGCTCGCCGGCCTGCATACGACGGCCCTGATATCAGACCGCTTTGCAGCGGCGTTTGCCGCCCAGGGGATGCGCGCGTACGGCGAGCTCGTCCAGGAGCCGGAGATGAGTGCCGGCGTCGACGTTGTCAAGCACCAGAAGTGGAGCGGCGCTACGTATGTTGACGAGCTGCAGAAGATGGTCACGGGTGGTATTTCCTCTACGGCCGCGATGGGCAAGGGAGTCACTGAGGATCAGTTCCATTGATTGGGATAGTTGGCAACTGGCTTGTTGGAATAAGCGAACTTGGATTTGTCCTATACCAGACGTTGGTCTTCTGTCCTACTTATTTGGGGAGATGGTAAAATTGGTAAAAGAGGGGACGTTGTGGTTTTGTGTATGATTTTCAGACTTATCTACATTATACATGCATATATGACTTCCACGAATGCAAGTATTCATAACATAGCAGGAGCACCAATGCATCAAGTATGCCTTTCTCCCATGAACCTGGCTGGCCTGGGGGAAATCTAAATGCTCAAGGACAAAACCATATGGATAATTGTCGGGGGACTAAAAACCCCTATATTAAGATGATATTCTTCTTCTCAAGATCCATACTGTCAATCTCTCCATTCATCATTCCGTGTACATAGGCTTCTCCGATCAACGAGTATCTCTCTGCTGTATTCGTGCAACCAGTCTGCGATCGAATTGTATGTGCCGTCTTTGCACCGTCGAATATACACACTAAATCGCCCGGTTCTACTGTGTCCGAGCTGAACCCAAATCGTCCAGCCGATGTGCTAAAGAATCGGCGACCATTTACAATGGAAATGATGGGCATATAAAATCGCCAAAATCCTGATCCAGCATCTATCTTGTTAAGTGTTTCTAAGTCGTAATCACTCGCTTGACTCAGCTTTAGGTGTTCAATCCTGTGCTGCGATGTCAACTTTACATACTAAACACAAGGAGTAGGTAGTATTACGTACTTATGAGCCCCCCCAAGTCTGTCTCCTAGCTCTTTTATACGATCTAGCGATGTCTTGAATTCAACATAGGTCTGGTATGAGATATTTATGGACTCAACGTTCCTAGCATCTCCGATCATTGTTCGCCAGTAGGTTTCGATCTCTATGCTAGGGCCTGATTTCATTACCGCTCTTGCATGGGCTTTCTGCTCTCCAAGTACACTAAGAGCGAGAGCTTCCTCGCACTTTTGCATCTGGACGACACGATCGGAAAAGTTCATGTTGGCAGATTGGTTGCACAATGCCGGAAAGACTGAATGTACGCGGCCAACGACGTCGAATACGACTCCGGTCAGTATGAGCTCTTGCATAGACGATCCCACTTGCACACATCTCTCATTTTTGCTGGCTTCATAGTTGCACCCATAATATCTGCTTATATCCCAGATTCCATTACTGCTCTCATGTCGCTGGTGTAAGTCAGGACACCAACTAGGCAAACCGGTGCGCTTGCCGGAGAAAGTCGCCCAGTTGAATAGCCTCCACCAGGGGTATGCATCTTTGGGGTTCACATGGCTGAATAGGTAACGACATAGTCGAGTGTAGAGCTCAGTTACTGTTTGGCCGTCATGAAGCTCCAGGTCTGCCCAGTCAAAGCCATCGAGAAAGCCAAGGACCCCCCAAATCCTATCTCGAGGATCTGAGCAGTAGTGAATACCGGTAGTACAAGAAACGGCCGTAAGGAGAAGGGGCGAGTTGGATGCCCTGAAACTATACTCGCGGGTGAACTCCCTAATTATAAATACACCTCGATTACGGACGCTAAAATTGAAGTCGGGTCTTTTCATATCATCATCTCGTAACCTCGACAACAGGAACATATCTTCCATCACGCTTTCAAGCAATTCCCAGGCCACTTCGTGGGGCCCAGTTAGAAAGGAGGCATTCTTCGCAAGGGCAGCTTCCTGCACGATCCATAGCCTACAAAACCATGGGTTCTTGATGATATGAAGGATGGCTTGCCAGATAGGTGATGTAAGATGCGTGGGTAAGCCCACCGAGGCGGTAGTCGGTTCAGACCCTAATATGGGCGGCGCGTCACGTAGATTGGCGCAAATTGTAACTATTTGGGGCAAAAGTGAGATAGCCTCAGCCGTATGAGACATGGCGCAGCCGAGCCAGATCCAGACGTGTGATGCCTGACGGTATATTCGGTGCATCTGTCGGATCTGTGCTATTTTTTCTTTCTCATCACGTTGGTTGATACAAACTGCATCAACAAAGATCGGTCGGGGATCTCGTCGTCGGGCAAGATATGGGAGAGCCTCATGGAGGTTTTGGTGAATCTGCAGCTTCTGATTCCCCAACACGAGATCAAACATATGTGTCAAGTCTCCCCACACGTAAGAAAGTGCATCGAACTTGAGTACATGGCTATCACCAGCTTCGTCCAAGGACACTTGGGAGAGAGACCAGGTCACTTGATCGCCGTCTACTTGCGAGCTGAGAAGTCTGATTTCGTTGTCCCGAAGAGGGTTATAGACATATCGCTCCATTACTGTTCAGTTTATGACAGGAATAACTTCAAAGTTCGTGTAGTAGGACTTAAGATCAGCAGTAACGATTGATAATAAGGGGCTTCGCTTGCCGTGCTTGATGATGCAACAGCAGAGGCTGTCTTCGAACGGCTTGAAATATCGACGTGCGGGGAAGCCTGAAATTACAAAAATGCACATTTACCTGTCGAGGCCTCCAGCTTGCCATCTCAGCCCGGGAACCACCCAATTCTTCTATTGGCTACATCGCAACTTTTATTACTACTCATAGTCTGCGTACTCGCAGATTTGGATACTTGTAGTTTATGAGAACAAAGTCTGCAACATCGAGGACAGTAACAGTATGTAACAAATGGACGAATGATTACTGGGTTGAAGGAGGAGGTCGCTGTCGATTGGGAGTTTGGAAGTTACAGAGTTGATGTTCTTCTACAACTGAGGGCGGCTCTTCTAGTAATAATAAGAGCTCAGTGATTATGGCATGGGTCTCCCTGTTACCGACGCTCCCGTTTATGCATATCCTCCGTTCTCCGTATAGAGCTACGTTACTCCATAGTAGACCTCCCTACTCAGGCAGCTGTCGCTGAAAAAGAAGCGAGACACGTATTACAACTTGTTCTCCTACTACAGCCACTTACAGATCACCGCTTGAACCAACACTTTGAGAGAATGTCGTCGAATAAACACTTCTAAGAACTTGTGACTTTGGAATACGAAGTTTTTGTAAAAGTGATTGTATTAAGTAAATGTATCCAGAGGTTATGTTGTGCCACATGTTTTGGCCTTGCTGGGCCGAATGAATTGACGGGAGCGAAGCAATCCAACCCCTGTCACTTCGTATTCAAATTTCATGACCCCATGTTTGGGGAGATGATCGCCTCAGGGCGCGTACCTAGCGTACTTCGTACACGCCGCGCAGTTATATTTTTGCTGGCCTTGCCTCCTGCTTGTTTGCTTCCTCTCTTTTCCATCCTCTATCCAAAGTCTCTCGCTTCATTCCGGTCTTCAGCCCGCGTCATTCGTTTCTTGAATAATCTTCACCTCTCGTGCATTATTAATATTTACCATTTCAAACCAAATCCAGCAATATGCGTTCTTTCGCTCTCCTCGCTACCGCCGGTGTTGCCCTGGCTGCTTCGAGCGCCAGTGACGAGCATACCACCGTAAGTTCTACGCTCTCTTGATGGCTATTTGCACAGATCATCGAGTACACTGCTATGCCTTGGACATCACGTGTTGACTACCGAAAAATGCGGCCAATTGCAATTTCTTGCCTTTCCTGGGCCTTGACACAACTACTATTGCAAACCCCCTTTTCCTAGAACAAGAGATGGCGATCCGAAGCCATTCAAATATCCTTTCGAAAAGCGACATGATGGATCAAGTGTGATTGAAAGTAGCGATCATTGTTGCAACTCGCGGACAATCTCGCTAAACAAAAGCGTGATGCCCAAGGGGCTGTGACGTACTCAATTTTCTATGCAAATCAAGCCATTTTCAAACCTCGGATTGCCATACTGACACATCATATCAACAGCTCCTCACCATTGGTTTCACTAACAGCGTTGGCTCTGCTGTCACCGAGACCACCACGTACACATACCAGTACGACAACCCCGCCACCTCGCTCCTGACCGAGACCAACTCCGAGGGCATCATCACCGCCACCCAATTCGGCGTCACCACCGAGCCCACCCCCGTGACCACGCAGCCCGGCCCAGTCACCTCGCAGCCCAGCGTAGCCACCATCCCCGCTGGCCTCCCCACCGGCCTTGACACCATCACGATCGCCCAGTCCACTGGCACCGGAGCCACCTCCTTCACTGTCAGCGTCGGCGAGTCCACCACCGTCGTCCTCGGGCCCAGTCCGACCTCAACTGGTGCCAGCGGCTCGCCTTCCGGCACTGGCTCCTCGGGTTCCGGCTCGGGCTCGGGCTCCGGCACATCTTCCTCGGGCTCGGGCTCCAACCCATCCTCTACCACTAGCTCCGGCAGCAGCGGCGCCACCAAGACACCTAACGCCGCCGCCGATGTTGTCCCTGCCGCTGGACTCCTTTCCTTCGGTGCCCTGCTCGCTGCTCTGCTGTAAGCAGATACTCAGTCTATAATATTGTGTGGTGATGATGTCGCGACAGCGTGTATGCGTTATACAATGGTATTTTTGCTAGCCCTCTAATCGGTTCGATTACCACATATGTAGGCTCTACGCAGTCGGGGTGAGGGAGCGAGAGAGAGGAAACTGGGCGCAAAAAATAGCAGCTTGAGTAGCTTTGCATTGGTCACATATAATATGTATTAATAAACCTAAAGTGCTTGAACTACTCCCGCATTCCTCCCTTTCCCGTTTTTGGCATTTGCAATATGATGAGAAATGTTTTGGTTTGACAGCTGTCTGTGGTAGGTAAGTCATACTGACTGCCAAATGATAATTTCAAATGGGTATAGGATGATGGATTGAACAAGGACAACTTATAGTGCTGAGTACTAATGATCGATTAAATCTCTATCTTTCTCTTTCGTGGCGTCGTGATCGTGGAGCAAGTCAAATTAGTTCCTAGTTCGTGCCCTCTTGAATGCTCAAATGCCCCCGTAACGCCTTGCAAAATAATGTAGCAATCAATCCTACACACAAATGAATACAGATCCGTATTCATACCTAAACCTCAGCTTGTTATCTAACAAGCCATACCCATACAACTACCAATATCCCATTCAACGAATCAATCAGAAAGTCTGCCATTCCGTAAGCCAAGGCTTGTTGCCATCGGCCTGATTAATCCCATGCTTATAATTGCCCGTAAGTTCTTCCTGATCGACACCGCAATGCGTCTGTCCATCACGGCCGTCGAACCATCCAAGACCGTACGTCTTACCCAGAACATCGAGGTGTGTGCGCATTTCCGCCACCGTGAACCGTGCAGTGCCAACAAAGTTCCACAGCATCTTGGACTGGTGCATAAAAGCGAGCACACTGGCGATCGTGTTCGGTTGTCGGGGCAAGAATGGGTGTCGTCTGCGGATGAAGACGAAAGTCGCGACTGTGCTAAGGTACAAAAGGATGAATACTGTCAGGCCAAGCGATACGATGAATGTCCGCACGGTTTCGGAACCGTTTCCGAGCCCGTGGTTGAACGCCATACCGTCGTTCTCGACGATGTCGAGAAAGGCGCCACCGTCGACTTGAGCTAGACTTGTGGCGAAGATGGTGAGGACTTCGGCTAAGGCCCCTCCCCAACCGACGAAGAATATTATCCAGTGTCGATTGAGGAGTGCGTGGAACGAGACCGTCACAAAGGATAAGGAATTGTAGTCGAGCATTAGAGTATCGGAAGGGGCGTGACGTTTCGAAAGTATATACTATAAAGCTGATGTCAGAATAGAACATATTCCTGAAATGTCATGAAAGGGTATCTATCATGATACTTACATAAGGCTCCATCATGCGGATCGACGTTTCCAGACTTCCCCAACACAACTTGATAATGACAGCGAACGCAGTGACGACCCATGGTGCCTTGTCTGTAACGATACTGGCAGGGGAAAACAAGAAAGCCGGAATGAAGCCGAAGAAAAGTAACATTCCGATAACGAAGGGAATGTAACCTTCTTTTCGAAGCATTAGAGGATGCGGATTCTCGGGTAGATGGGCGTCTTGGTATTTGTCCTTCTCTCGAGCACTAAGAGGCGAAGAGTTAGAGAAGATGGAATTATTTCGGAGCTCATATCGTCTGTTCTTCAGCTTTTGATGTATATCCTTGGGCTTAGCTGTATCCATATCCTGGAAATCTACCATGATATGACTAACGACGGCCATAGATGCTAAGCCTGCGATACCCGTCACGTCCGCTTGAAGACCAGATCGCCGCGTCGTCAGTTGGAAGAACAAAATACTACCGAAGAGAGCGATGACAAGAAACGTGGCGGTCAGAAGACGCGAAAATATCGCGTCGACAGTGATGATCTTGATGTTTGTCCCTCCGACATAGTCATTCATAATGATGTACGATGCGGCCCCCACGGTTGGAGCGAGAGACACCGCTAGTAGGGTCGCAATAGACGATGTGAATACAGCATAATGTTTGCGGTGAAGGGAGAAAATTGGTATGGCGAAGTTGAATACAGTGATGTAGTCGACGTTAATTGATTCTGCTGCGGAGGCGCCCCCCTCTTTCGACATTTGGTAGTATGCCTCTAAGCGCCTCACCTGTATATCCGTATTCTGCCACAGAACACCATATGTGACAGTGACAAGGGTTGGCACAAACTTGTAGATGAAGTAATAGGCAGGGTCGAGCACATTGTCATCTTCGAGTTCGATAAGGCCATCTCCACTCCTGGATTTTTGATAGATGAACTCCTGCACGATAGCGAGTGCAATAGAGAGAAGAATGAGGAGAAGGAGGTATGGCCATCTCATGAAGAATGGCTTCCAGTTCGGTCGCGGATAAAATACTTGCTTCTTAGGCGATGCTCCAGCGGACCCCTGTTCCATAGTAACGATATTAGGGCCAGTCATGTTGCTGAGGTCAACGTCTGTGGGCTCTTCCATAACCACCTCAATGACCTCTCCTCGCCGATTGGCTTCTTCTTGTCCAAGATCTCTCAGCCCTGGTCGCGGGCTTGGCGTCGACTTTCCCATCAAAGAAAACGATCTAGTCAAACTTCGTTTGAGTGGAGAGTGCGTCGACATGAGCTGTTCTGATCTAATGACAGCTTCTGGTCGTTCGCCCTGTCCCAGGCCACCTGTCAATTTGCCGCTAGCTTCCTGTTCATGTACCGACTTCAGAAATTCCTGGTCTTGAACTCCCATCGGCCCCGAATATGAGGTCATATCGAAAGCGGGCTCAACGGGTTCATTAGTTGGAACAGCATCGTATGGACCTGAGTGACCACGACCGGCCGCACTGCTCAATAGTGACATATCGATGGATTCATCTTCATGTATTGTATCATACACTCTTGTGCGAAAGCTCTTGTATCGACCTGCGTTGGACGTGGTGCGTGATGGGTGCGAAACGGGTTGATATTGCCCTCTGTTCCCTGAATCTCCCCCGAAAGGAGCCGACCAGGAGCTGCTCCCATACTGCTGTTGCTCGTGCGAGTATTCTGACCGTGGCGGTTGAGGTGGGGTATATTCGTAGAAGGATTGCAGCGACACGAGCGATTCGCGCCCACGAAGAGGACCATCGCCTTCGGACAAGTTAGACACCTTATGATTCAAGTCATGGCCGGAGGAGCGATGGTAGGAATGGTTCGAATAGTGAGCCATGATCACGACGGCATCATGCACGAAGAGTCGGAAAATGCGATCGATCGCTACTTGTTTGGGGCTGTAGGCGATTTATAAAATGCAACACCTCGGTTTTGAGCCCTGTCGCAGGTTGAAGGACCAGGCAGCAAGGTGACCAGGGATTTCTATCAGGATCTGTGAGAAGTCTTGCCCGTAACGAGATACCTCCCGGGTGTTACTTTCCACTGAGAGAGCTGTAATTTTGAGGCGAGTAGAGCCGCGACGCGCTCTGGACCGTGAATATGCACTTTCTGTTTGTTCCTGGCGGTAGAAATGCAGATTTGGTAGTACGGGGTAACACTAAAGCTGCAGTCTGACAAACTGCATATCGTAGCCCGCACTCTTAGAAATGTGAGGAATGTCTGGTTTGGTAGGTAAATCAAGTACTTATGTCAAAACGAGTGAGGTTGATTTGCTCAAGGCCGAAAAGAGATGTACGAAGCGATCGTCCAGAAAGATTGAGTGTGAAGTATAAATGAATTTGTTGTCGCGGAGGAACGAGAAACACCTGCCCCGCAACCATGAACTTATAGGGATTACCTCAGGTTAAGTATACCGGCTTAGGCTCTAATGGGTTATGAGCAGAACAGGGCGAATGACAAGACGAGAGGAGAAAGTAAAGAAGAATTAGGTACACAGCTGAGCGACTAGGATGCGGCTAGGCGGAGGTAACCGACGCGATGAGGTTTAGAGCCCAACTCAGCTCCCAAGAGGGCGTTGCGCCAGCTCGGTATCCCAGAACCTCTAGCGCTTCTTCTTCCCAAGCCTTCTCTGCCCTATTGAAGAAAGGGGCCATTGAGATTACATCTCTGTCTCCATCAATACACTCCGTCTCATGGCTGTACTATGACCTGTATGATTATACCATGCAGGTGCCTCGTGCCTGCCTTGTCACTTGTGAGATAAAAACCAGTTTCCGGCCCCCAACCAACGAACAGTGGTCAATAAGACGGGGAGGGGCAGCCCGGGGCAGCCCCGGTCAGTCGGTACATGGTTTAGTTCAGCTGGACCCTGCCTGACTTCCAGGTGGAGATTGTGAATCCTTTTATTAATAGACATGCACACTCATTGGAGATATTGAGGAAGGTAAGGAGGAGTACTATCATAAATGCGACACACAACTCGGTTGGAGTATACTTCTACATTTATGATTCAACAATTAATCAGATTGGGCTGTTTCGGCTTATAGAAAGATCATAAGGAGCCTCCCACAACACCTGAAATAGTGATAGCTCTAAGCTTGCCTACCTAACGCCCACTACCTCCTTCCCGCTCTCCAAAAATCCACGAGGCATAGATTTGAGGTGTCTCTTCAATTTCAGGCCTCTCAAGCACCCACGGAATCATGCAAAATACAACATGTTACTACTGTCTTAGGTACTTTGAGAAACTCTTTGCAAGCATCTGCCCAATTTTGTCAGAAACTGAAATAATTTGGTCGACGCCTTTGGCCGGATATGTGCTCCATCTGCGTGACACTATGCCTAAGGCAATGTGCCGATGTTTGCTTCTCAATTATATTACTTCCCTCCGATATGAACCTACCAATAAGGAGAAGTGAGTGAAAAGATGAGCATAGTAGTACTAACAGTACCAAACATTCAATCATCAACGTGTGGAGAGGTCACTCACCGTGGCACCGTCAACGAGAATGACGCATCGCATTTGCTGCAAGACGGGAATGTTGTGCGCCGACAAGTCCCGTCGTCATATTTCATCTGTTGCTGAAGATGATGGCCGCTCAGTACACCCACTTAACGGGACCAATCCCCTCTCACCTCAGTCTACAGATCTAGGGTTAAGTGCTTACGACCCGGCAGCATCCCGAATCTACCTAATGCATAGGAAGCAGCGGGCAGATCTTATTGATTTCGCGGTATTGAATATTGTAGTATCGGCACTGTCAACTTCTCGTGATCCGGCCACGTGAGGTCTATATCCAGCCCACGGGCATGTTCAGAGAATGATGTATCATCTCGTTACTGCTGTGACATCATGGCCACTGATTAACGAAAGGACAGACATTCGCTGAACATTTGTTTTCATTGGAAAGAAGCATGCGATGGGTCGCACATTCACAGGAAGTGGCACATCTCGTCGTGCACTCCGGCAAAATTGAGCCGTCCTATGGCGAAGTGTTTCAGGGTCTCACGATCCCTCCGTATTGCCCTAGTCGCGCTGTGTCATGCTCTAACGGTCCTCTCGCTACTCGTCTAGCATCAGATAGTAAGAAACCTTCCCCCGATCGAGGTCCAACCACTCCGTAGCTGATGTATCTCTGAGGACCAATGTCGGATACGACCATGCCCTATATAGGGATGGCATGAAGATCGACATCCCAACAGATATCTTCCTCCCGCCTGCGATCTTTATGGTATAGGCCGTGATATCATTTCCGCGCTCTACTTCCGACCAAGTGTCTTATTACCGTGTCTTTAACCTTATACCGTTTTACGTAAACCCCGCTTGAACTAGGTCAGGAGGAAACCAACAATGGGTTCTATGATCTTGACCGAGGAAGAGATGCGATACTTTCGCGCTCTGCTCTCATGGGATCCGAGTATGGTAGATGACAACACATTCAAGAAACCCCGTGGCGCTGATGCTCCTCTGGCTGGAGAATTTCGCTTTCTGATTTTGGAGTCCGGAAATCATGGAAAGACATCTATACTGCACAAAGTGAGGCACAGAAAGTTCTCGTCAGGGCACTACTCCCCTGGTTCTCCGTTTCTTCCTGCGCATTCAATGGCCAGACTTGTTTTGGCACTGATAAGTTTTTGAACTAGTTCTTCAACGATAGCAGCTCTTCTAAGCAAAGCTATTCTCCACGCCTGGGAGAGACACGGGGGTGCCAATCCAGAATACAGATCGACGAGAAAACATACAAGTTCGACGTCCTTGAGCTGGAATTCGCCCAGCTCGCGGACCCCAAACAATTCAACAATGCCGTCGCAATTACCGAAGCCGCAGCTATAGTCTACGACATTCGAAACCGTGATTCGTTCGCTCTAGCACGAGAGCTCCACGCTCAGGTCCAGCAAGCCCTCTCAATGGAGAAACGCCGACCATACACCCTCATCCTCGTCGGGAATAAATCTGACGACGGCGATCGCCATGTGTCCTGGGCTGAAGGATATAAGCTTGCCCACACACTCTCGAAAGGAGGCGAAATAATAGGAGAAAAGGCTGAGGAACGAAACGCGAGGCCCTGCGCATTCATCGAGACCTCGGCCCGCGATGTCGATCAGTTATTCGTTACCCTCGGCCGCGAGGTCCTCCAGATGCGGCGTGCAGCCCAACAGCGTCGCGAGCAGCAGCTACAAGCTGAAGAATTCGCGCGCTCGACAGCTTTGATCGGTGACCCTAATAGGACGTCGTCGAAGCGGAAGTGGCGTGTTTGGTCCCGGGCGTGGTTTTGGCGATCGTCCGATCAAGGGTCGAGGAGTGATACTGCCATGGCTTGATCTCTTTAATTTGCGCTTGGTTTTGTTTTCCAGTATTTCCGGGAAGTGGATATGGGTATAGAGAACCCTGGTCGGTATGATGGCACTTGTCTTCTGATTTGATATTCTTTTACTGGTGATGGCGAGTATGGGAGTAAATTCCTACTGTCCGGGTTTTGCAGTGTTTAACTAATTTCGACATGATATATCGGGCTATGATCGCCTGTATGCAGCTTAATATTCCTAATAATGAGCACCTTACGTCTACTATGCAACAATAACATAATCTGACGGCACCAGTAAATGGACAAGGGTAAAGTGAGGAGACAAGTCAAAATTGGGCGAGCAGACAGTCATACCTGAGAATCATTAGGCGCCCAATTAAAGCAACTCTATGACAAAAGGCAGCGAGCTGTCCAGCTAGACAGGCCCGTTTCTGCTTCAAGATGACCAGGGCAGGTCAACCATAGACGTGTGTTGAATTGTCAATGATGACGGTTAAGATTAAAGATATGATTCTATTCAGCTTCATCATGGACTCATCTCAATCCACCTTTTATAGACTATATGATCGGATATCTATCTTCCATCTTGCAGTTGCTGCTCCACACTCAAATGCGCATGACCGAATCCAGAGGAATACCCCAGTACCAAGCCGCCACTGCAATCCCTCCAGTGCTCATGATGAAGGCCATGAGGAAGTTCACGTCGTTGTTGTCCAGAAGATCTTGGCCATTCTCAATCACCCGAGTAGGCTTGTTATCAACAAAGCTAGACTTTCGAGTCTTATCCTTGGGATCGTATTTGCTCTCAGTGGATGTCTCGTCGTCGACAGCCGAGGAATCCTCAGTAGCCCCTTTGGCAGCTGCGGCTCTCTTAATTTCGTCAGGACTGGCTTCCTTCGCAATGAGAACGCGGACGCCCCCCTCGCCTTCAACTATCTTTCCAGACCTCACGTCCTTCACGCTCCGCTGAAACCAGCCACCGAGTAAACTGTCCAAAACACTACCCAATGCACCCCAGAGAGTCAGGAACATCGCGAAGATGACCTTCTCATCAATGCCCCAAGCTGTACCGCCTCCGACTGCGTTGGCGTGACCAAAGCGGCACATTGGCAAGAACATGAGGGAAGCGCCAACAACAATTGCCGAGCCCATCAAGCCAGCAAACAAACCCCACAGCGTGACACCACCATTCGTACCGCGAGGCACCTTCCGCAAGTTCCAAGATGTGATGAGCCGCGGTTCAGAGCGCGCCAAGATGCCTAGCTCCGAAGAGAAAGTGTCCGCCGCGACGGCGGCGTAGTTCACGATGATACCAACAACGAGCAAGTCGCCACCCCAGCTGTAGCATAGCGAGCCCTCGGGGACGACCTCGCCGCCGTTAACAAAGGCATCGCGACGGCGTGTGAGCTGAAATGCGTGTAGCAGCGTGAAGACTGATGCCATGAGCGAGTTCGCAAGGACCTGAGTCTGCGTGCGCGGGCCTTCGCCGCCGGAGCTGCCTTGCGCCTGCAATGTTAAGCCCGCTTTGACATCTTTTTTGATGGATGTTGCACGGCTGCCGGCAAGGAAGACTGCGACAGGGAGCGGTTAGCGTCAGCTCCTGCTTTCGTTTCACATGCCTTTGATATGCCTGGGTATGAGGCGTCCTGAGGTGATTATTTCAAAAATTGTAAAGGGCGTCGTAGTAGCGCAAAAAGGGTGTGGTGGGCCAGAAAAAAAACACATGTGATGATGAAGCTCATGGACCGGGCCGAATAGGCATCTGAATGAGGAAATGAGGGTATGCGAGATCTCTTACAGGTAACTAGCAGGACAAATGGTAGGTTCCACGGATGCACAGCGTGGGCAGCGGCCGTGAGGGCTGCGACGAAAATGCCCAGTGGCGTGAGCGACTTGCCCAGGTAAGCTCGGAGGCAAAGCGCGAGCGTCGCCGGGATCGCGATTATGGCTTTCATGGTGATATTCTTAGTTTTTGGGCGTTTGTATAAACACAGCACTACGGGAAGGGAGTGAGTGTGCTATATCCTTCTCGTCGTCGCCACCCACAGGTCTAGATTACCATGAACGATGGAATATTCGGGACAAGTGGCGGTCGTTATCAACCGGGGCTTGGACTGGATTGGAAAGAGGTTCGGTTATCAAAGGCGTGTAGTCAAAGTTAAGGTAAGCAATGGGATCATGTCGAGATCATAAATATTACTCTATAGCTGCATCTATTTAACCCTTATATACGCATATTCACAATAGTATGTAATGGAATCACCAACATTAGAACCTTCACAAGCTTCAGCAAGTAGCTGCTACGACCCTCATTTCCCCAAATCACGAACGGGTATATCAACGGCATATTTCGTGCGTACGTATTTTTTCTCTTCATTGTGCTGCACTCAGATCTTATTCAATTTCCATTGACCACAGCAGAACGAAAGAGCCCTCGCGGCCAGTAGAGCTTACCTGTCTTAAGCGAATCAGAATTTCGGTTGCACTTTATTATTCTTGTCATAGAATATTAAAGAGATAGAGGATAAAGCTATACAGCTACGCAAATTGTTGTGATCCAAGTATATCGGTCTCGATTTTCCACCTACGACGAAGGCGTATCTATAGTTCTCGAGTAGCACATCTAAATTATTCTCGGCGTCCCGATGTCCAGGGCCCGGTATACATATAAGAAGAGATCCGAGCTCAAATAGCTCGGCCATGACATTGCCAACGACGCCCGGCGACTTTCATCTAGCAACATAAGAATGCTAGTGACGTGGCCCAAGATATGTTGGCTGGAATAGCCTAGCAACCTAATAAGGTCAAACCCATTCAATCTCCACAGCTTCTCATTTGTCTGACCGTTCAGCTAGAATCAGGAACCACAAGGGCCTAAAAACAATATTATATGATCTGTGAATGATCGTAAGGAGCACATTCGCGCTGTGCGCATTCATTTAGGATGATGGTTGCGGATATGGGTGTCACTAGTTGCAGTGACCGGCAACATGAGTTAACTGTACGACCTCCATCACCCTCATCTTTAGGTCAGCAAAAAGTCGAGCATGCTACTTTTAGAGTATAATGTCCGAGCACTTGAAGCCTCATCCAGGTGTACTGTAGATGAGCCCCATCCTCATCTCAGCTCCCTGTGTCCATGCTAAATGTCGGCTTCTCCGGTCTCCGTCACCGTAAGGGAAAGCAATGGAACAGCCGCTTTGGTGTGAGCCAGTATCTCTCTAATTTCTTCAAGAAGCCGTAATGTGTTCTTTGAAGGTCACCTATAAGCCTCCTGAGGGCTCGCCACATCAGTGAGCAAAGACCATCCGCACTCAATGATATCATTTCCGTTTCCTTCGATACCTCTTCCGCTCTACCCCTCCTTCTCTTTTTCGTTCTCAGTCACTCGTTTTCTTCACTGTTTTTACAATTGGGCCCTCGTCGCTCAGGGACGATGTTGAGGAGGCATCTCATTATTTTGGCCTATGCCCCGGCCATCCTCGCTGACACAGTGAGCTACTATTGGGAGCTTACGTGGGTATGGGGAGCCCCGGACGGCTTTGGGAGGCCCATCATTGGGGTTAACAACACCTGGCCATGCCCGGCGATCGAAGCTAATGTGAATGATACTGTGGTTATCAACCTAACGAACAGCCTTGGGAATGAAACGACAGGGATTCATTTCCATGGCATAGACCAAATAGATTCCAACGGATACGATGGCGCTGCAGGGACTAATCAGTGTCCCATACCCCCGGGTTCGACGATCACATATAGTTTTCAGGTAAGACTTTGAGTGCTTGAGCTGCCTTAGTCCATACGTCTGCTTATAACCGTTTTGAGTAGGCCAATGACGCGGGCTCCTTTTGGTGTACGTGCTACTCAACCCCTCTATCACATTTGGTCGCGCTGACAGTGTCTGAAAAGATCATTCACATAATGGTGAGTATAAAAAGATCATATACACCACAATTTCAGATCCCAGGTATACTAACATCGGTTTAGTAAGTAAAAGGAAGTATTTATTATATTTGGGGAGCGGTGTGTAATATTTCAGCGGTTGGAAAACGGGACCGGGGAAATGCCATGGTCCGGATGACATCGTCCTCCCTCAATTCCAGATGTGCTATGGAGATATCACTGACGTGTAATGCTCTCCCCTTACAGATGGGCCAATACCCTGACGGCTTTCGAGGCCCCTTAATCATTCGTGACCCCTCAGATCCATACTTGGATCAGTACGACGACGACATGACTATCACTATCACGGACTGGTGAGTATCAGCTTCGCTGTTACTGGACAGAAGACAGGGAAACAAGACTAACTCCCATCTAGGTATCATTCTCAAACTCCAACGCTCGTTCAACAGATGATAGTACCTAATAACACGAACTTCACCCCTCCACACCCAGATGCCATACTTGTAAATGACGGAGGCAATGGCCAGATCGCTGTGGATGCCGGAAAGACGTATCGATTCCGTATCATGAACTTATCAGCACTCACAGCAGCATTCGTAGTTTTCGCCTCACTTCAGATGCAAGTTATTATGGTCGATGCGTCGTATGTTCAAAAAGCGGCGGCAAATCAGCTACGGGTCTCACCTTCGCAGCGGTGTGATGTCCTGGTCACAATTGGTGACAGCGATTCGCAGAATTACCCGTTCCTTGTTGCGCTCGACACGAACGAAGATTACACTATCGTGGATGCCGATCCCCCCCTTGCCTTTCACCTCAACTATACCGGCCAACTCGTCGTGGACTCTAGCGGGGATTTGAATGGGACGACTGAAGTGGATACGTGGTATCCGATAGATGATACAACGCTTTTACCTTATGACAACGCATCTGCGTATGGGCCCATTACAAAGCAATGGGTAATGAACTTCGACTACTGTTTCGACGCAAATGGATATCCTCGGGCATGCTTTAATGACACGACATTTATCGACCAGATCGTACCCTCGTTGTACTCTGTCGTGTCCCTCGGCGATAATAACACAGAGGCGACTGCCTACGGACAGGTTAATCCCTTCATTGTGGCGTATGGCGACGTGGTGGACATCGTGGTGAACAACCACAATACAGCAATCCACCCCTTTCATCTACACGGACACCAATTCCAAGTCATCTACCGACCTCCAAGCAATTCCAGTGATTGGACTGGCAGCGAAACAGTGCCAGCGACGCCGATGCGCCGTGATACCGTCTCGGTATTTCCGAACTCTCACGTAGTTCTGCGCATCGTCGCAAATAATCCAGGAGTATACCTTTTCCATTGCCATATCGAGTGGCACGTCGAACTAGGTCTGACTGCGACGCTCATCGAGGCGCCTGAGAAATTGGTCGACTACCAGATCCCGCAAGATATGCTCGACGTCTGTAATGCCCAGGGCATCCCCACAACTGGAAACGCCGCAGGAAATGCAGATTGGTCTGATACGGATGGCTTCATTACTATCAATCCTACAACATACGAGGGGTAAGTATCTTTGATTAACCCACTTGCCCACTCTTCCCTGAGATTTCGCGCGTTGTAAACAGTTACTAATAGCTGAAATCAATAGTGCGGTCGTCGCCACTGCGACAGCTGATTCGGCGTCAACGTCATCAACAACCGACTCGGCATCGGCGACTTCGACTGGGTAGACACTCCCTCAAGGGAGAAGCATAGCGATTGGGCAGGAATTGAAGTGAGTTAGGTTGGTATAGGAGTACTCATTCTTTAGCTTCTGGTATTGGCAAATCATGTATCTAAGATATACATGCCCTTTCTGCAAATCTCAGAGCGATGTTTGGCTATGACAACTTGATTATATTCAGCTCTTCCATGTTTTTCTTTTCATGCCTCAAATCGGGTGAGAGAACGGCTAGTATTACTAAAGTACTGTGGACTCGGAAGGACTTGTACTATCCAAGCGCGTCCTGAATGGTCTTGAAGAAAGCTGACGCCATTGAAAGACGCCTATGTTTTCAATAGAGCGCCACTGGATCTAAACCCAATATTGATCAAATGCGTTGACGCAATTGGCCCACGTGTTGATTCAAAGCGTATAGTGTGTCATAGTTCAAGTACGCTCGAAGTGGTCTATACACATATTCAGCGCCACAAGCCACTTCCTTATCATTGCAAGATTGAGGATGTTTTGACCACGTTCGACATATGCCTTTTCAACAGCGACCTTCACATTTTTTAATGTTTCACTTAGAGGCGTTCTGTCAGTTCATTAGTGGACTGTTGCTATCTTCAGGCACCGTAGACTCTCACAAAATTTTGCATATCAGCCTTGACCTGTCCATCCGGGATTACAACTCTGCTAGTCTTACCTCAGGTTCACCTCCTACAGTCAAATCAAGACTCATTTTTATTACAACTAGTTTTCTTTTTAGCGGTGAAAGATATCGAAACTGGTAACAAGAACTATCCAGTTCTTCGTCTCACTTGTGTTCGGCCTCTAGATCCCAAAATTCACACAAGGTGGAAAAATCAAGTTTCGAAGTCTGGTGTAAGTACGAGGGTTCAGATTATCCACCGTGAGAATGAAGATGGCTCACCGGACTAGAAGAAAACATGCATAAAAGTCAGCCTTCCATTCCAAGAAAACCCATTTTTTTTCGTTACTTCATCAATGAGTTGAGTCAAAGAAATAGCGATTCGAAACAAGAGCTGTAATGAGACTGGAATCTTCAGTACGTGTTATATACTTCTAGCGAAATTGCTACAGTAGTGACTGGGTTTGAACCTCCTGATCTGGTAGTCTTCCCATCTAGTGATGCTCATCCGAACGGAGATATTCGTCCATTTTTAGATTAGACTTGAATCCTGTATGATGTCAGTCTCGCTGTCCTCGAAGTAGAACCTGCATATTCAATGATTCAGCATCGGAAGATGGTTCCACTGGCCAGCGGTATCTTTTTTGCGATCTGAACAATCAAAGCCGGATCACCGAAGACGGCATGTCAAATGCGGTTTCACATCTTGAACAACTTTGGCTGATGACTTGGGCCGCGAGCCAGGGATCCTAGGTCATTTCCCTTCTTCTTTTCTTCAATCTCTATCTCTTTTTTCGTGGGCTGCAAAAGATGTGCCACCGGTAGGGCTGTGGGCAGATTGAGTTGGGGACTCCGGAGGTAAATTAAGAATAGCGGTTCTGTTGTGCACCATCACAGACTCTCCGGACCCTGTGCGTGCTAACGAATCTAATCGATCTGCCATATTTTCCAGATTGCCAAAACACTCTGATAGATATATTTCAGAATCTCTCGACATGTTTTATGCAATTCTGCAGATATTGCTATGAGATGGAGAGCGAACCCATTGATCAGTTTCGCCCAACATGCCACAGCACAGTCATATGAGACGGAGAAGAGGTAACGAGGGAACTGTTACAGCAAGGTGTCGGAAGTCCGGTGTTTATCACGTGAAGGTTGACCACCGGATGTTCCGGATCTCTATCTTACGAAGTGGTTTTCTGATCTGGGCTCCTGTCTGTCACACTATTGGAGGGACCATTGTGTTAATTCGATATTACTTAAACGAAAACAAGTTTGTTCGACGTGGTTGCTAGAAGGACTTATAAGCGACCGATGGCCAGGAACTTCAAAATATCAGATGAAGTGGCGGATTGTGAATTAAGAATGCTGAGAATGAAACATGACGTAGACTAATCATTCATAATGATAATACTAGAGTCTTGGCCGACTAATAGAGAGTCGAGCGGCCGAACTATGAAATAAAAAGAAGAAAAAATACATTATCTAAGTTAAAGGGATTAGGCATTTTTTTTTTCGTTGTGCTTATGTCCGTCTACTACGTAAGGAGGATGAGGCCAATGGCTTAGCGAAATGAGAGGGTTCACATCAGAATAGGGCAATAATTAGAAACATGGTCATGAAAAGATGAGCAAGGATTGAAGTCCATACCGTGAAACAGACTCGTAAAGACCTTGAGATCCAGGGATCTGTTCACAGTAGTCAATGTTGCGAACCTAGGAGGAGGCTTATTAATAGGAAGTGGCTGCGGATTGGTCGTCACGGGTCGGCTATGACCCATGTCCATCAATGGGTAATAAACCTTGGAGACCAACCTAGGTGTGAAGCCTGTTCGGTATAATAACACTGCCCCATACATGGACAAGTCAATGGGAGCAGGGCTGATGTACCCCCAGCTCAGTAAATGCCGAAAATGTAAATCTGGAGACAGTTTGTTGGCGCTGGGTGGGTGACGCGTGTTGTAACTTTCACACTGAAAAATCTAAGTTATGCCTCAGCCGACTGTTGCCACCTGGCCGGCATGCGGCGTATCTTTGTACTAGCTCGCATTCCTTCCAGTCAGCCAGTCCGACCTCGTCAGTATTTACCTGATTTGATCATCCAGCGTGTAGTTGGTGATGACCGCCGATCTTTCTTACACCCTGGGCAACCCTGAACCCGAATAGGTGAGGTCAGTTAAGGGTTTTCTAGACATTGACCACTTACATCGTCTCTAGTTGCCAGAAGCCTTTGTAGGCGCCTCTTTCGACTCTCCCGCATCAGCAGCAAAGAAGCTTGATGCTGCTTGATTTCGTTGTCAATGACATCAACACGAAACAAAGCGCCACATCAGGTCTCGACTTCACATGCATAGTGCTTTCCACCGAGACAGTCGCCGAGAGACATTTGCTTGAAACAGCTTGCAGGGCGCGTTATGGCACACTGCATTTGATATGTTGGACGACATGTCGTGTTGGCTATTCGATATGCATTGCTCGCAACCTCACCAACATTTATAGTGGTGTTTTGTCCGGCCTGCCCCGTGCCGGCTCCCTGCACACTCCGGCGCGATGTAGTTGCAGACTGTCTCCGGCGCCACCGAGTGTATTCTTTTGATAGCCTCTATTGCAGAGCCCGGTGAGTTGGTTTCACTATTCAGCCTTACCCCCATGCATCTTGAGCAATGATCACCAGGAGTGTTCCTCATCCCGCCCGCCCATTTTAAAATTAAACTGGGGATGCCGGACATTTACACTTTTGGTGATAGCAAGGGGGCCGGGCATCATCAAGGGATATTGTCGCTCTGTGCCCTTCTCCCCTCATTGGTAAGACAACATATTTCCGTGATACGCGGTAGAATAGCCCACCTTTTTTGGCATATGATACTCTCAAACGGGACAAGCGTTGCTCACTTTTGTTCAGTTTCCCGTTGAGGGTCAGAGCTTGCAGAATGAACTCAGTTGTGCTGCGGTTTTGACCAGGCGGACATCCCCAACGGCTTGAACGCCCGCGACCCACATTGTATTCCCACCACACTTTACGCTCTAAGTCATTGCCAAAGTCATCTCCGAAAATGACAACTAACTGAGAAGGAAACTTGCAGGCGTCTCCTGCCGTGAATTTTGCCTCGAAAGGGCTAGTGCGTCGCACTATTGTGTATAAGGTGATGACTCTGAACCGGATAGGCGGCCTCGACCGCCTCGTCTCGCCTCGATCATTGTCCAAACCATACTGTAAAGCGCCTGTCTGTGCTATTTTGCGACTTGCTGATCGGATATCCACCAGGGTACCTTTCAGATGAATTTGAGATGTCACCCTGCGCCGCCCTCTCGGACCAAACATGGATTAGCCAGCCAATCTATAGGCAGCCTTACCACCCCCTGATATGAAGTCTGATGCTTATCCTTCGACAAGGCTTCGGCCGCCGAGGATGAGCTATGGCCGGGATTGAGTTGGCTGGAGGATAATGTAGGACTGGGGTGTGAAGTAAGTTACGGTTTCTCCTGCACACCCCTGGGAGCGATCCCGTTCTGCATAGCCCATAATTTACCATGTCTACATGGACCTGACACTATGTTTGGCTTGAACTAGATTGAACTGAGTGTGCCTGATATATAAGCCTTCCAGACACCCCTACCCCGTCTGAGTTCTTATACCAGTCCAACTTCAACGATATCCGTGGTCATGTCGAGAACAGACACGATGGCGGACCAGATGGCGTTTCTCCTCTTTGGAGACCAATCGCTAGATACACATGGCTTCTTGGCCGATTTCTTCAGACAAGGGAACCCAAGCATTCTCTCTAAAGAATTTCTGAGAGTAGCTGGTGACGCCCTTAGAGATGAGATAGATAAGTTAGCCCGAGTCGAACGGCGGAAAATACCTGTGTTCCGAACACTCCAACAGCTTAATGAAAGATACCACGCCCAAATCCTCAAATGCCCTGGTATCGACAGTGCTCTGTTGTGTATAGCTCAGCTCGCGCATTATATCGAGTATGTTTGGCTCTTAACCCGAGCAAGCAAAGATCCATTCTAACGCAATAGCAAGCCGCTCCGAGAAAGAGCATGAAGATGTCACTGCACCAAAGAATACGAAGCTCTCGGGTCTCTGTACAGGGCTTTTTGCCGCGACTGCCATTGCCTCCAGTCCATCACTCTCAGCACTTCTACCCCTAGCTGTTCAAATCGTGCTGATGGCATTCCGAACTGGGACACATGTTGCCGCTCTATCAGACAGGTTAAGTCCAGCGACTGAAAAGTCAGAGAGTTGGACATACGTGATTCCGTCTGTGAAAGAGTCAGAAGCTAGAGCCATTCTACAAGAATTCAATTTGTCACAAGTATGGCCTCATGTGATCATATCTCCTATAATATCTCCAGCTGATAACAATAGGGAATATCTCATGCCACGCAAGTTTACGTGAGCGCTGTATCGGCTAGTAACATAGCCATTTCTGGTCCGCCAGCCACACTCAAACATCTATTCAGCAAGGACTTGTTTGGTTCAAGACCAACCGCCATTCCTGTGTATGGCCCTTACCATGCTCCGCATTTACACCGGGTTGTAGACATCGAGCAGATGCTACGCCTCAATGATGAGCGTGTAACTGCCGCTTTGGCTGGCTCAAAGCCGCGCAGCGGGGTTATGTCATGTGTTACTGGCCGCGCTTTCACGGAAGACGACACGAAATCGCTCTTGAAAGCTGTAGTCCATGAGATCTTGAACGAACCTCTCATGTTCCACAAGGCCCTCAAAGGGAGTGTCGACGAAGCTCGCCACTTCAAGGGATCTCGAGTTCTGGTCATTCCCTTTGGCCCTACACAGGCCGCCAGTACTCTAGCCAACGTGCTCAAGACAGAGACAAAACTCGAGGTCGTGCTTCGATCGCCTCCTCAGGTATCTCGAGCCAGTGGTGCCACAAAGATTGGAAACCACGGCTCCACCGGAAAGTGTAAGCTGGCTATAGTGGGCATGTCTGGCCGCTTTCCCGATTCCGAGAGCATCGAGGCTCTCTGGGATTTACTCGAGAAAGGGATCGACGCTCATCGTGTTGTTCCCGCTGACCGGTTCCCTGTTGAGACCCATGTGGATAGCACTGGCAAGGCTATTAATACAAGTCATACACCATATGGCAACTGGATCAAGAATCCTGGACACTTCGATCCGAGGTTTTTCAACATGTCTCCTCGTGAAGCTTTCCAAACAGATCCTATGCAGCGGATGGCTCTGATGACAGCTTACGAGGCCCTCGAAATGTCCGGATATGTGCCAAACCGAACACCTTCCACCAGGCTCGATCGCATTGGCACATTCTATGGCCAGACGTCAGACGACTGGCGCGAAATTAATGCTGCACAGGAGGTCGATACGTACTTCATCACAGGTGGTGTACGTGCTTTCGGACCAGGTCGCATAAATTACTACTTTGGGTTCAGCGGACCAAGCTTGAATATCGACACTGCTTGTTCATCAAGTGCCGCTGCTTTACAGGTAGCATGCACTTCCTTGTGGGCTAAGGAGTGCGACACCGCCATTGTTGGGGGCTTGTCATGTATGACGAACTCGGACATCTTTTCAGGTCTCAGCCGTGGACAGTTTCTCTCAAAGGACCATAATTGCAATACGTTTGACAACGACGCAGACGGCTATTGTCGAGCAGATGGATGCGCTTCGATTATTGTTAAGCGCCTCGATGATGCTCTCATGGATAAGGATAATGTTCTGGCTGTGATCCTTGGCACACAGACTAATCACTCTGCCGATGCCATTTCCATCACACACCCACACGGTCCTACCCAATCCATATTGTCCTCAGCCATATTGGACGAGGCAGGCGTCGATCCTCATGATGTTGATTACGTTGAGATGCACGGTACGGGTACGCAAGCTGGTGACGGAACCGAGATGATTTCGGTCACAGATGTCTTTGCTCCAGCCGACCGCCACCGTCCAGCTGACAGGCCACTATACCTCGGCGCCATTAAATCTAACGTCGGACATGGTGAAGCCGCTTCCGGTGTCACTGCCCTTATCAAAGTTCTGCTCATGCTAAGGAAAAATGCCATCCCGCCTCATATCGGCATTAAAAAGGAGATTAACAAGACGTTTCCAAAAGATCTTGGTGATCGAGGTGTAAACATTGCCTTCCACAAGACACCATTTACCCGCAGAGATGGCAATCCTCGCCGGGTCTTCGTCAATAACTTTAGTGCTGCTGGCGGTAACACTGGTCTCTTGTTGGAGGATGGACCACGTTATAAGAACGCTGGCGTAGATCCCCGCAGTCAGCATGTCATTGCTGTCACCGCTAAATCCAAGGCGGCCATGATTCGCAACGCTGAAGAACTCATAAAGTGGATGGAAGAGAATCCTGCAACTTCCGTGTCCCATGTGGCGTACACTACCACAGCACGTAGAATCCAACATTACTGGCGCATGAATGTTACAGCCTCAAGCCTGGTCGAAGCCAAAGAAGCTATCAAAGAGCGATTGAAGTCCAATTTTGTTCCAGTCTCTCCTGAACCACCCAAAGTTGCCTTTATGTTTACTGGCCAAGGCTCACATTACGCCGCCCTTGGAAAAGAGCTTTACAGCTATTATTCGGTGTTCCGCCAGGCTATTGATGAACTCAACCAACTGACACTCATTCACGGCTTCCCGTCTTTTATGCCGCTCATTGATGGTAGTGAACCGGAGGTCTATAAGCTCTCTCCGGTGCTTATTCAGCTCGGCTTAACTGCATTCGAGATGGCTATGGCCAAGCTCTGGCGATCCTGGGGTATTGAGCCTAGCGTCGTCCTTGGTCATAGCCTTGGCGAATACGCTGCCTTGCACGTTGCCGGTGTTCTGTCTGCGAGCGACACCATCTACCTGGTCGGTGCTCGCGCACAGCTTCTAGTCTCCAAGTGCACGGCCGGTACTCATGCCATGTTGGCTGTACAAGGATCTGTTGATGCCATCGCCGAAGCTCTAGGCGAACGGGCAAAGTCTCTCAATATTTCTTGCATCAATGGTCCTCGTGAGACAGTGCTAGGCGGAGTGTCTACCGAAATTACCGAACTTGCCGAGCTGCTCGGCCACTCTGGTTTTAAGTGCACACAGCTTAAAGTCCCATTTGCTTTCCATTCAGCTCAGGTGGAACCAGTTTTGGATGACTTTGAGGTCCTTGCTCGATCAGTCAAGTTCGGAAAACCCCAAGTTCCTGTCATTTCTCCCCTGTTAGGCAAACTCGTGGATGACGAGCCAATTGATCCAACCTATCTTCGGAAGCATGCGCGAGATGCTGTTAACTTCCTGGGAGGTCTTGTATATGCGCAGGAAGTAGGGGCCATCGACGAGAAAACAGTCTGGCTGGAAGTGGGACCCCACCCGGTGTGCGCAGGTATGATCAAAGCCGCTTTTGGTATATCCACTGTTGCAGTGCCGTCGCTTCGACGTAACGAGCCTCCTTTCAGAACCCTGAGCAGCACGTTATGTACTCTTCACTCAGCTGGTCTCAACCTGGACTGGAACGAGTACCACCGCGACTTCGATGCCACAGTGCGTCTTGTTGACCTTCCGGCTTATGCTTTCGATCTCAAGAATTACTGGCTACAGTACGAGGGCGACTGGTGTCTAACCAAGAACCGTGGTGCCCTCGCGGCACCTAAGGCCATCGAAGCAGCGCCGAAACCTAAGCTGTCCACCACTACCGTGCCACTTATTACAAAGGAAGAGGTGAATGGAGACATTGTCACCCTTGAGACGGAGACCGAAATGACAGAGGAAAAAATGCGGATCGTGTGTTGTGGTCATATGGTCAATAACACTCCTCTTTGCCCATCATCTCTGTACGGCGATATGGCAATGACCGCTTGCGAGTATGCCTACAAGCTTGCGAGGCCCGATGTAGAGAACATTGGTACCAATGTGTCGCATATGGAAGTACCAAAGAGCCTCATCTTTGATCCCAAGGCCACGAGCCAAATCCTTCGAATGCAAATCAAGGCGAATATTGCTAACAACGTAGCTGACGTTTCCTGGAGCACTGGCGAGGGAGCTAAGAGGCAAGAACATGCCTACTGCAAGGTCTTCTTCGGCGACAAAGAGGAATGGCTTGGCGAATTTGAGCGAGTTAGCTATCTCATCAAGTCGCGCATCCATGCTCTCAAAGCAGCAGAGCAGCGTGGGGATGCTTCCAAGATTGGGCGAGGCCTGGCCTACAAGCTTTTCAGTGCCCTAGTTGACTACGACCGACGCTACAGGGGTATGGAGTCTGTCATCCTTGATAGTGACGCATGTGAAGCGACAGCCAAGGTCAAGTTCCAGACATCCCCCGAAGATGGTGTATTCCACACAGCACCATATTGGATCGACTCGGTCTGTCATATCTCCGGTTTCATCCTCAACGGATCCGATGCTGTTGACTCGCGCGAGACAGTCTACATTTCCCACGGCTGGGGAAATATGAGATTCGCAGAACGCTTGGACGGCTCGAAGACTTATCAGTCTTACATTCGAATGCAAAACGTCAAGGGAACCAAGATGATGGCTGGTGATGCCTATGTTTTCGATGGCGATAGGCTGATTGGCATTGCGGGTGCAGTACGATTCCAAGCTGTCCCACGGAAGGTCTTGAACATTGTTCTGCCACTTCCGAAATCTGCTTCCGCCCCTGCACCTGCTCGTGCGGCCCCTGCAGCCAAAGCCCCGGCAAAGGAGAAAAAGCAAGTTACCTCGAAGAACCTGTCAATGGTAAATAAAAAACTCACAAAGACATCCATTGTGGCTCAAGTTATGGACATCGTTGCCAAGGAGACAGGTGTTAGCCACGATGAGTTGGCAGATAACATTGCCTTTTCAGATCTCGGCGTTGATTCCCTTATGGGATTGACTATCAGTGGCCGGCTCCGAGAAGAACTGGAGCTTGGTGTTGATTCACATGCCTTCAACGATCACTCTACTGTTGGCGCATTCAAGAAATTCCTTGCTCAATTTGAGAAGACTGACGTAACTGTCGAATCGATCAGTACGTCGGCTGGAAGCGAGGATAGTGACGAAGAAGACTCTGACTTCGAAGGCTCAAACGTTACCACACCGCCCGATGATAGCGAGAAAGGCTCCGTGAAGGGTGATGCTACTCAATTCAACTCCGGCAATAATTCGGAGCTGCGACAGATCATCCGCGACACGATATGTGGTGAGATGGGAGTTGAGGTTGAAGAGATCATTGCTGCGCCTGATCTGGCCGCTCTGGGTATGGATTCACTCATGAGTTTATCTATACTTGGTATTCTTCGAGAGAAGACTGGCCTTAACATCCCCAGTGATCTGCTCGGCCACAGCCCTTCCCTGAAATTCATTGAGCAAACGTTGGGCGTCCAAGATACTCCAAAGAAGGCTGCCCCAGTCGCCAAAACAGTCGAGAAACCGTCTACCAAGACGATTGCCAAAACTGAGTCCAAAACAGTCGTATCAAAAACTGAAGCAGTCGTTGAAGATCCCTATCCTCACCGCCAGGCTACCTCTGTACTATTACAGGGTAATCATCGAACTGCGAAGCGACAGCTCTTTATGATCCCGGATGGAAGCGGCAGCGCGACTTCTTACACAGAAATCACTGAGCTCGGCATCGATGTTGCCGTTTGGGGTATGTTTTCACCCTTTATGAAGACACCCGAGGAATACAAGTGTGGTGTCTACGGCATGGCCACTAAGTTTATTCAAGAGATGAAGCGCCGCCAACCTGATGGGCCTTATGCCGTTGCTGGCTGGTCAGCCGGTGGCGTGATTGCTTACGAGATCGTCAATCAACTTACCAAGGCGAATGAAGAGGTCTCGCATCTCATTCTTATTGATGCGCCTTGTCCCATCACGATCGAGCCATTACCTCAAGGCCTCCACGCGTGGTTTGCCGAAATTGGTCTGCTCGGCGAGGGTAACTCTGCTGAGGCTAAGAAGATCCCCTCCTGGCTCCTCCCACACTTCGCCGCCTCAGTAACTGCTTTGTCAAACTACACCGCTGAACCTATCGCGAAAGACAAATGCCCTAAAGTCATGGGTATATGGTGCGAAGATGGTGTGTGCAAGTTGCCGACTGATCCGCGCCCTAACCCATATCCAACCGGACACGCGCTTTTCTTGCTGGACAACCGCGATGACTTCGGACCTAACCGTTGGGACGAGTACCTTGATGCTGGCAAGATGGCTTTCCGTCACATGCCCGGCAATCACTTTTCTATGATGCATGGCGACCTCGCTAAGCAGCTTGGTGGATTTATGAAGGAGGGTATCAATCTATAGAGCGGAGGAGAGGTTGGCATTGGATCAAGTATAAACGGATATAAATTCTCAGGTACTACCTATCAACGGTTTCTTTGACAACCATACATATATATCTATATAATTCACACTCTCTTGACATCTCCTACAAAGTCTTGAAATAAATAGTGATCGTTCCAAGATTGGCTTTTAATAAGACGACTGTCTGATATTGATGTCCTTAAATCTGCCTCATATTTCAAGTACGTCCGGATTCTTATTCCTGGTACTGTATGAGTCCAATAGGTCCATATATTCGTGTCAAGCGTGGCGCAGTCATGCACGCGCGTCTAATGATCGTCTTTGCTGTTGTCACAATCATATTCTAGTCTGCCAATGCTGTTACTGTATTTTTTAGCATTAATAGGTTATCAATAGCGATACGAAAGTAAACAAGAGGTAAAGTATATCGATCTTCCTAATCCGGTATATCTGCTTCGAAGGAAGAGAGGGTGGAACCGACACGAGATCGGAGACCAACTCAGCGGTCAGTGAGTGGTTGTCCAAGTAGCGTCAGTTCCACAAAAGCACAACAGATGTTCGGGAAGTTGCAGAACGGATCGTGAGTACGCATGTCTCGCGTGTCGCGACCCCAGAAAGTAAGCCGTGTGATAACTGCAACTTCTAACAGGTCATCTGCACCACATCTTGCTTATTACAGGGGAGGGGTCGGAAGGCTCGGGTCATTCATACATGAAGTCGTGATATTGATCACGACGGCCTCGTCGTAAAATCCCGAGAGGACGCACAACATCAAAATCTCGTCCATGGTGCCTATGGATCTTGTCGCGATCATTTCTCATTGCGGTTATAGTCGATAATGCTTATATCTCGTCTTGCCACACTTCGCAAAATCTCATGCTTCGTCCGGACGTACAGAAGAACCTCCTGAGGTGCTACCTTCTGCGGAGTTCATGTGTCGGGGAATTTGCCCCCTTGGCGGAAATCGTATTAAAGAATGCCACTCGGATCCTTGTGCCAGCCGTTGATCTTCGGAGATGATTATGGCTTGTATGGAGATATTTAAGGCTAGAGAAATTGACAAGAATATCACCTTGTCTATGCACTTCCCACGTGCCAGCGATATTATCTACGAGCAAGGTCTCAGCATCGCGTGTTTTAACGGCACACAGAGACAGCGAGGCGCACGCCAAAAGGGAGAGGAAAAGTAAGACCAAGAATGCCCCAGAAACGATTAGCGCATTTTCCGAACCATGGGAAAGGAACAACATAAGGCATACCTTCACGAAAAGGAGAGATGTAGTAACCCGGCCTCCCCTTCCTTCCTACACTGTACCACACACCAACGGAAGGAAATCTAGGTGAGGCCTAGATCTCAAGGTTTCACCAAAATAAGATAGCGTACAAGGACCACGTTGTCGAGATATTAATTTTCAATAGCATAATATCTTGGAGCTCTTCTTTGATGAGAGCATTCGCAATCCAACGAGGATGGATGATGCGGATGATGCCGCAAAGCTCAATGTGTTAGGGGCGCGGCGGAGCAAAAGACTTCTTTCGAAACGTATACTCTCAATCTACGACACGAAAAGACATCGTGGGCTTCGGGTAGATCCTTGCGAGAGGGCGATGCTGGCAACTTTCGTCATGCAAGCGAATACCGAGATTGAGTTTTGCCTGCCTTGTTAGGCATTGAGTTTTGTAGTATTTGTTTCATGGCAGAGTTAACTCAATGTAGATTTGACCGCTAAAGATCTTTTGCTTATTCAATTCTCAGGTGGTATACGTATCCCAGGATGGCAAGTAGGCTCACGATATCTATGGTGAGGAGCTGAGTTGGCATAACCACGTTGCTGACAGGATCACCTGTGCTGACAGCAGGGTGATGTTATACAAAAATCATCATCGGGATCTGCGCAATATGCCGACGGCATTCGATCTCGCAGCATCTAGCATGCGTCGCTTCAGATATACCCACCGATGTGACTGAACTGTGCACTTGGTATCACAAGTCATGGCAGAGCCTAACATTGAGATTTCCTGAGGATTGCAGAGGGACGGGTTGTGGAAAGGCAAATCAAAAGATTATCCGCCCGAAACTTTGACGCTAATTCACCCAGACTGAGTCCCAGCGTGTATTATAAGAAACTTTTATGCTGTCCCTTTGTCCAAGAAGCACTGTTCCTCACTCATTTCACCCGCTGCTAGGGTTATGGGTGAGGAATCCCAATCCCAGCAAATGCAGGTATGAACTGTGTCGAGAAGTATGTTACTGAGGAATGAGAGCGGGTGTTTTGATATCATCCCCGGAAATCGTGCGTTTCAGGTAGAGAAGGAAAGCTCCCGAGATTTATTGTGCCTGGCACATTATTAGGTGCTGCAATGTTGTATACTCAAGTTTTAGCTCGAGCGATTGGCTAGGATTGGCGTCGGCTTTGTAAGTGCCGCTAATGTCAAGCTTCAGGGAAGAAAGTTGGATTGGAGGTTCAAAGGAGGAAAATCGAGACTATAAAAGTTGCTTCTTTCTAGAATGAAGTAGTCCGAGTCCATCTGCTAAGAGTACTGATCCTCTAACCTGTACTCTGTGGCCTCGCGAGATGGTTGGTAACTGGTTGGGAGAGACCCCAGATTCACTTCTCTCGAAGAAGTACGGTGAAGAGTTTCAGGTGCAAAATGAGTGACCAGTTTCATTGGGAGATAAGATTTCCCTCCCTACTGAGGCGACATCGTAAGTTTAGCCCAAAAGGACAATGCTATACATGAAACTTGTGACGGTCAAGTGCCATTCTAGTCAAGAGCGTCAACCTAACTGAGACCTGCTCCCGTCAAAAAGAAAGCTAGACTGCAGCCACGCTCGAGAGAGGGCCTGAATTAGAATAGTACAGACAATTCAGGTTGGCTACACGCATTGTGGCTTTCAATATCCGACCATTGACATTAAAAAGTCTCAAAACTCTTTTTACTAGAGTTGTCAAGATCAACACGTAGGCAGCGTCCATGTACGAGGCACGAGTAGGGAGGTAGGTAAGTACATGAGCGAAAGGGATAGCGGATGATGCCTCAGGAGCGAGGATCTCGTTAACCTGAGAAAGAGGATGGGGATGTCCGAACAGGTGAGTGTCCAGCGGAGATAGCGATGAGCATGACGTGGCGCGTGGTATCGGATGAACATTATCTTCGCTTGAGAGATTGAAATACGATAACACAGAAACGTGGATGGAGAACGATACGTGAGAGGGATCCCACCTCCATGACTTACTCCGCAGAACAAGGAGAAGTCTGATCCGATCGGAAACATCCGAACTCCTCGAGGTATATTGTTCTAGGTATGTAAGTGAGCTGATGACTGAACCGTAACTAAGGGGCTTGTTGAGGATAGCTGAGTGCCTCTTCCGGCACGCTCTCATCGGCCTCGGACACCTAGCAAGAGCCGATCCCCGCATAGCAGGCAAGGTGCTTATTATTCTGAATTCTTTCTCTTTCTCCACGCACACCCCACGCTTTCCATGTCGCATTCGGGGTCAATTCATTTTGATCTACGGAATGACTACCGATACGTCGAGCTCCTTTAGACGAAGCTGTGCGTACCCGAGAGTAGTGTGGTCTTCTCGATCGTAATATGAGATCTGCCATACTCTAGGCGATCGGCAACTCGGGCCCGAGCCTCATATGCTTAGTTGCCATTCGCTACGAAGCGGCTTCCTGGTCATATCACAGCTCAATATTAGTAGTCTGCACGCAATTCTATAGAGCGCGCTACCACGGGCCAGAGTTGGAGACAGAAATGATGCAAAGACTTTTCAGCTCGCGGCCCTGTCCTTGACTGACCTTCCTTTCGTATACAGCACCAATCCTACACCGCTCACCATGTCTGATGAGACATCGCTTGCCCAAGCACGTGCGAACAGTACAATCCGGTAATACGTAGGACAGCGTTACGCTAGGTAGCATGCCTTGCGAGGAACCAAAACCCTCAGCCGTTCTCTACGTCCAGGGATATCCCAGTCTCTGTACATGAGCATTGGCGTCTTTCACTTCTATTCCTGAAAAAGACACCTCTGATTACTTAGCAAATGATATTCTGGCCAATTCTGGGTGGCCGGCTGAGAAGGAGAGATGCCTTATCTCAAATTCAATGAACAGATTGCTTTTGTAGTATACTCCAAGTCTCTCCCCAGCCTGTTTAGTTTTCTTTTTTGTCTTTCTTGATATGCACATCGAAATACCTTTGGCCAGGGCAGTCCTCCCTCACTACATCTCTTTCGAGGTCTAGCTTTGCGCTTGCATTCATGTAAACTTCGTGCTACCTATATGTGTGCTCCAGACCTTGCCACGCACACCATGCCTGATCTATAATACCCCACGCGCCTCTGCTATTCTTCGACCTATGAGGCTAGTGTTGGATAGGTTTGAGTCTCCTAGCATGTATGAAAGCGCCCCATCCTACATAGATCACCCCATTCTTCTCCCGGTTCTAGCTTCACAACACCATGGCGAGCAACGCAAAGTCTCGTCAACCTCGTCTACGAGCATCATGTGATGGTTGCTTCTTAGCCAAGGTCAAGTGTTCTAAGGCTCGGCCTATATGCTCCCGTTGCCTTGCTTGTGGTATTGTCTGCCATTATTCACCGTCTAGCAGGGCAGGCAAACCCAAGTCGGATCATAACATCAACTCTTATACAAATTCACCCCGCGATCTTCAGCAATTGAACACGTTTATAGACGACAAGCCGCCTACATACTCTTCGCTTCAGCATCCACCCCAGCCTACGGACCATGTCTTCCCAATTGAAACAGGATGGACTACACCTCCTGATAGTGTTGAAGGTTCGATGAGCAGGAACTCATCTTTATCTTCTGGTATTCCATATCTGGATGTCAGCGAAAGACCACCGGTCGAACACGACCAGATGTCCGCTCCTCCAGAGCTGTACTCTGCCACGATGCCTTGGACGCCTCCGTCAGAGATTCAATGTACTTTATTCCCCGACGTACCTATTACCGCAAGTCATATGCAAGCCGCTCACATTCGCTCACATTCGTTTGATGCCTCCATGCCGGTTCCGGTCTCATGGGCAAATCCCACATCACACGGTATCATCTCATATCCCCAACTGGCAACTCCTGTAAGCGCAACGGCCAACTATTTTCCGAGTCCAACTCAGACATCCATGCGCTCGACATTGTCACATCAGAACGGCTCGCCTATCCTGACAAACAGTGGCACATGCGCCTGCTTTGCTTCCTGTTTACAGTCTTTTCAAGCACTCCACCACACTTCGTCACCAAATAATCCGCCGTTCGATCTGATTCTTTCTCTGAACCGCAAGGCTGTTGATGGCTGCACAGCCATGCTTGGTTGCAATATGTGCCTGAGACAATCCGGTACCCATACAGCCACGATGCTACTCGCCACAGTCATTGGCAAAATTATATTGCTGTATAAGTCTGCAACGCCCTCCGGTTTTGGGCATGATAACATCAAGACCTTGGGAAATGGTCTAAGCGGGTGTCTCGCGAACACTTTCGGTGTCCACTTCGGAACGTATCAGCTCGACGGCGAAGATGGGAAATGGTTCCAATCGGAGATTCTGGCTCGGGAATTGCGCAAGCTCGAAGAGCTCTACGTTAAATTCCGTGATGTTTGCGTCGAGTACTCTGACGATCCAGACATAGCTCGAGCGGTGATTGGATATCTAGGACACAGCCTAAACTCAGCGCTAGAGGTCATCAATTGCAGGAAAGGCGACATGAGTTTCACGGCACAAGAGTATATGGACATGAAAAATGGATTATGAACCGGCGTTTTGCATCAACCAGTATGTCCTTGATGAATATCTTACAGAGGTTTCTTTTACCTTTCACTTTCTATGTTATTTTGGTTTACGATGAGTTCATAAACTTGGTCGGGAGTTTATCCGAGTTTTATTGATATGTTTGCACCCTTAACCCGTCCCCCGACCTGGCTCTCACCATCTATTCACAATATATTTGCCCATACTTACTTACATTATTGAGAAGAGGCGAAAATACAGCAGTCGAACAATCTCTTCTCTTCTTTGACGTTTTTCAACAAGATATACTTATACGTAGAAATTAAGATGTTTGGTGGCATACAGAACTCTATTGAACTCATTACGTGTTGCGTTAATAATTACCACTTGTGCATAGAACGACCGGTCACATTGGATTTCATTGTGCTTTCGCGTTCTAATCAACGAAGTCAACTCAATTGATCTTAACGTCAGATACGGCGTGAGATAGGAATTATTCCATTGTCCTATTAGTCTCAGATATTTGAGCTGAGGAGGCCTCGAAGCCACTAGCCCGTCGACCGCTAGAGTGATTACTCCTGTCGAGCTGTGTACAAAGAATTTTTTACCCCAGGAATTCCGATGAGCAGGACTAGGAATCTCGATGGCCATCGCTCCAAGCAGATGGTAGGCCTAACCCCAAGAATCCGGTGTCTCGCATACCCGGCAAGGATCAACCCTGTCAGTGAGTCTGTATTAGGAAGTGAACGGGGGGAAATCCTGGGTATGCCGGAGTCGCCAAAAATACCTACTTATCCAATGCTTAATAATCTTAAACAGGTTACCGAAAAACTTTGTCTAATAAGAAAATGCTGTAGCAATTAGACGCTAGTTTGAAGCAACCCCCCGTGAGGGAGTTGGAGGTGATGGAAGATCCCTGCATGAATGGCCAACGCTACTTAACGCCTGGGAACGTTTCCTGTTCGTGGAGGCGGGGCAAAACTAACCTTATCTCAGCTTACCATAATCGTGGGTTTTCAAAGTTAACTTCAGAAGTTCAACGTCTTAGTCGTCTTTCCTTGGATCTTCTTTAAGCTTTCTACATAACATCTATGACGCAAGACTCTTCTGCGATATCAGCAAGTTTCCCCCTTTTCCCGACCACCTCGGCTGATCCCACCTATTGATATTCCTCCTATCATTACCTATCTGACAGCTGAACGTATTCCCTGCAACCACCCGCCTGTGGAAGACGACGCGATGAGCAGCTGATAGACTCTTCTGAACAGGTGGTCTATGCATTTCAAGGTTGACGTTACATCCGCTACCCTCCTGAAACGTCGACACCGGACATCTAGCCACTCTACCTACCCTTTAGCGTTGCAGTACATCGTCATCTGGCTGCGGTCCAGAGCTCCTTGGCTTTTCATGCACTCGGTGAGAGTGCATGATACTGTGCATTCTTATTCCCTCTTGCCGCGAAGCGATGTCGATGGTTTGCTGAGCCTCTCCTTGTCTACTAGAAAGTCCGTAATCCGCGATAAAGTGTGCCGCGTGCGATAAAGACCTTTGATATTCTCTATGTGGCTGTTGGAGTAGTCCTCACCATACCTTGGCCAACTAATGATTCATTGTTTTTTGTTATTTTCTGTTCAAAATATATGCCGATTTAGGGTCCCATATATAGCATCTTATGATGACAGTAAGATCAGCATTACGATTGATGATTGGCTCTATCGAGCAACACATTAGGAGAGGGTGAAGGGATGGTAAGCATATGGATCTCTTACACAGGCCGAGGCTTGACCAAACCTTCGAGACTTTTGCTTGCTACTTCCTGATCAAGGTATTTGATTTAGTCGCTCTTCTCCAATACAGCATGGGTTGATACTTCCGTCACACACTCAGCCTTAACGTCCTGTAGTGTGGCGATACCGACGAGCTGATGAAGCAGGCATCCGGTGCTCGAAGGCATACAAGCCACGGAGTAACGGCGCAAAGCTCGGCTATCAACACAGATAACGACTTCAAAAGTTCCTGCAAAGATATTCGTACCGGTTTGTTTCATATTTCAATAGGTAAGTGTTGACAAAGAGAATCCTGGTCACAGGAAAAGTCCCATGCAGAAAGATGAATGACTGCATTAAACCCCGTGAGGTGGAGTAGCTGGCTAATCAGCCCACAGATCAATGATGAACGAGATTTTTTCTCTGGACCGTCGTTCCGGTCCGTTGCCTCATTCGCTTCCATCCCGAGCCCCCTGCATTTGGGAGGGCCCGATACCTTCAAATCCGGTTCCGACCTGATGCGGCATCTCAGCCTTTATCTAAGGGGGCTTATTCCTGGAGCTGATATTCCGGAGAGCAGCCAAGTTCTAGCCAGATACGCCAGTTTAGGCAATTGCGCTAAACATTGATTCTAAAGCATTGGTTCTATCAACTGAGCAATACCACAAGGAATACCACTGTCATTGAAAGTGGATTCGAGGATGGCGAAATCCCACTTCTCGAGATGCAGGATATATTCAGGATACTTTACAACCGCATTATCTTGATGTTGACGGCTTATGAAGCTCGAGCCGAAGACACTCCAACGGGCCTGCCTGGTAGGAAAGGGGCGCACTGCATATGCCCCCCCCCCTTGACTAACGGACACGTGAGCTGCTGCCGAGCGAGATAATTTTTGTTGCGACGCAGCTCTTCTGGTTCGAGATGTTAACCCTCTTACCCGGTACCTTGGTCTTACTTGATTCGCTTTGTAACTGTTTTAGCTTCTAGAACCTCTCACTAATGCATGCACCTGCATATCCATGGCATCTTATCGAGATCAGCTCGTCTTTTGTCAAGACTCCGTTTGGATCCTTGACGCGCACGAATGAGCCACTCCGTCATGACGTGATCCTGCAACAATGGCTGCTTGGCTTACTCGTTGCTTAGCTAGCTAAGTGATGATGCAGCGTCGTACTTCAGGTGAAGCGGCTTATAGCAGGGGTACGACAGGCCAAGAATAATTGTATCCTCGCGCGTACAGCAAACCAAGGCCAAGGTGAGCTGAAACTTGAAGCAAATTTACTCGTTCAGTCTATATTGCTTTCCTATATTGCGCAATATTGCATGCAAAGTTTGTAATGTGCTGGACGCAGTTATCTAACAATGCTAGCGCCGCAAAGATTGCCTGCTATTGACCTAAACCCTTCAACATACGTATAGAGCTTGACCGCACCCGGATAGTGTTACCTCATTGCATGATGACATGGTCGAGTATTGGTTTGTGAGAGGAAGTGACAAAGAAGACTAATATTTAAAATAAATTCAAGAGCTCTGTCGGGTGAGGGATAGTAACCCAATGGGACGCTGTGTGGCTTTGGGTGTGACATCTGACTTCAATAATTCCAATATGATCACCATGAAAACAACTGTAGCTAATGGCCGGCAATTTTCGCCTCGAGGTGATGTGTATGTGAGTTGAGTGTGTATTTGTTACCCGGTTCTATATGTTTTGTCTTGACTATCTAAGCATTCTGTCCCTTGTATTGCAGAATGCTTTTACCCAATGTCTGCGGTCTCAAACACCGCCTCCAGAGCATCGGATGACCTGGCCTGTGTAGGTGTAAGCTTCTATTACAAGCCCTGTAGGGTAAACGGCAGATGAGGGGTGTGAGGGAGTTAAAGTGTAGTACTTACCGTTGATCCATTCACCTTCATCGCTGATCAGGCAGTAAACGGCCTTTCCAACATCAGCCGGCTCACCCACACGGTCGAGTGGACACATTTTTCGCAGCCCGTTCTTGATTGTCTCGATTGGCATGCCCTTGTAACCACCGGGAACGTAATGCCAGCTGTTTTCGTCGAACATGTCGGTTTGGATGCCGCCAGGTGCAATTGCATTACAAGTGACGCGCTTCCGGCCACAGTCAACGGCGAAGGCCCGAGTGAAGCCCTCGACGGCGGCTTTGGACCCGGCGTAGAGAGCGTGGTTGGGAATACCGGCCATCTGGGCGGCAATTGAGGATGTCAGGATGATGCGTCCGCCTTCGCGGCAGTGCTTGAGGCCCTGCTGCGCGACGAAAAACTGGCCGCGGCAGTTTAGGTTGAAAACGGTGTCGAACAGCTCGGGCGTAACTTCGGTCTCTTCGCACCAGACCTCCATTCCGGAGTTGGAAATAACGTAGTCAACGTGTCCGAAGTGTGACAGCGCCTTGTCGAAGAGGCCTTCGACCTCGGCCGGCTTGGATATGTCAGCTTGTACCGCGATGGACTTGGACCCAAGTTTCGCGAGTTCGGCGATGACGGAGTCAGCCGCGGCCGAACTGCGCCCGTAGTTCACGGCAATTGAAGCCCCACGCTTGCCGAGCTCCAGCGCTATGCCGCGCCCGATGCCGCGGCCGGCCCCCGTGATCAGCGCTACCTTGCCCGCTAGAGGCTTCACTTGGTTGCTCATGGGTTGCTGCTCATATGAAGAGGTTGTTGATTCCATGGCTATCGGAGACATGGTGAGAGCGGCGGAAAGATATTGTTCCGGAGATGCTGGTAGGATGAAGGAGACAATGGGAAGGACGAAGGACTGGAAAACTCGCTTATTCAATTTCAGGCAGGACTCAGACTGGGAGACGACGAAACGTGGTTGAACTCTTGCGTTCCTGGGTACTTAGTTGCTAGAACTCTTATATCATCGCACAGGCCCCGTGTTGTCTGGAAGTCCGGCCGGTAATGAGTGGAGAAAGAGTCTTATGGGACTATGTAATGGGGGAAACTGAGGATCAATATACATCAATATGGCATAGTCTGAAAATGATTACACAAACAAGCTGATCAAAACATCGCACAAGGAAACTCCGAGCCGCTTGTTGTTCGGGACCGCGCATTTGTGACAGACTTTCACCTCATGGCGGCGGTTTTCTGTGGCGGGATATTGTTATTAACCAAGGCACAATTATATAATCACGATTCACAAGTGAAACTTCCGGCATCTTTTCGAGTGGAATTCCCTCTGGATCCGTGGCGGATTGGGGCACAGCTCCGGAGCAGTAGGGGAGGATCGTTTCCTCCCCACCGGACTTCCGTGCCGGTGAAGAGGGTATTTCTCACTGAATAATTGACTGGTCATCCCCTTTTAAATTGTCGGTTCAACAATTGAGCGTGGCTTGGTGTCCCTTCCATCGTTTCTGAACAGTGCAGTCTTTTGGAGGCATAATACAGATAACAGGAGTTGTCACTGTCTAGTCCCTCTAGGTTGAAACCTTGATGTTCTGTTTCTTCGACCGAATGTGTTGTACCAAAGACACTGTAAAGCAGACTGAATGACTGAGGAAGTGATGATGATCAGGGAAAGCTGGCTAAAGCTACTGCCAATGATGGGACATGGTCTGCATCATGCTGTCGCATCTGCCTTGGTGTCGCAAAAAAATCATCAGAAGAGCGAATGTTTAATCCCCGAGGTTCCCATTTGAGATATTTGAGAAGTCTCTGCCATTCTCCAAGTGCTTTAATCATTGACATGCAGAACATGGACAATAGTTCTTCTCAACCTCTGAGCTGCTTTCTCGTCGGCTCAAGATTCCTGGCTTTCGCCTGCTGCGTAAAAGCATCCATTCGCTCCCAGACATGCAGTTACAAACTATTAGATTACATCCACAGATGGACACTGAACGAATTGACCCAAGCGACTCTTTACGATACTGTACATCTATCATCCCTAATGGACATTCGAAGAACCGACTGTGTGGTTCCCAATCTGATCATCATCGATCAATCTTTCCCCCTTTTTTACACTTTTTGACTCCTGGGGAATCCCGACAATCTGGTCCTAAGACTTTGGCATGGCGGATCGCTCGCTCCGAGATAAAGAGGGGACGACAAGATCATCATGATGAAAATAATAAATGTCGATCCACGTCGAGATCAGTCTGGAACCACCAGAAAATACCATGATGATGAGATATCATTTATTCGCCTTTTATGAGCACTGAGTCCAGAATCTTATTCTTCGCTGTTTCTTGCATCACAGAATGGGCTTAAGGGTGCTGAGAACAAGGCTACTTCGCGGAGAAGAGGGGGTGTGAGCCCATCCAAAGTCCCCTTGCTGAAGTAAGTTTTGACTAGGCTGACCCTCATTCTGATAATCAGGATCTGCGGAAGGCCCGCATACTTAGTATATTCTCGCTCAGGGGTATTTCGCTTTTCAGACATAGCGTCACTGCTATTGTAATGTACGGTAATTCATTTTGTGAATGGTATTAAGTAACAGATCCGTGGAACCGGTGATACTTGTAACCCATCCCTCTCTTCACCGTCAGCAATATCTACATATTATCGAACAAGATCGCATCATGAATGCAGAAAAGTTTGAACGCCACGAAGAGGCTGTACCCTGTGAAATGAAATTACAAAAGCCCAGACCCATGCTCTCTGACGAAAAGTTACGTTCCTTGGCCTCCCCGGGTTTAATCCATGAATGTTGACTTCCTCTTAAAAAACTGTTTAATCTCCCAGGAATTTGCTGCCAGACTAGGAAACAATAGGTGACTAAAACGAGGGTCAAAAAATCATCTTCTATTAAACCGATTTTCCATGCCGATTCTCTTGCCCAGTTAGCTGTTGGCAGTTATTCTATTTCATCTTCATATTTCCATATAGTCCCAGTATGGTTAGGGTTGGTATCTGAATTACCAAGCTAGGCCGTAAGAATTTATTATTAGCCAGGGTACCGCCTTATGTCAACTTAATAAGCAATCGCGGCATGGGCGCATTTTGCTAAGGCCGGCAACCGCTACCTCCCTCTTAATATACACTCACTCGAAATATGACCTAAAGTAGTTGTCAATGTAATGGTTACCTCGGATATCAGGCCCGCATTACCTTGACTCTCAACCTCAACTGAAAGATAAAGCCGAGAAGCCCGGAAAAGTGCCCAAAATGTGGAATGACGTTCGCCTCGCTCTTTCCCTTGTTCATGAATCCTGGTGGTCTGAAAGGGAGACAGGGTACCCAAAGAGGGATGAACAACAGTGAGGAATCAGAGAAATTGCATGACGCGAAGTTGTGCTAGGTTTACGCAAAGTCTTTTTCATGAGCTCTATACACTACAGTTCTTCCCTGCCGAAGCCCTTGCCCTTGCCCTTGCTCTTGCCAGCCCTACCTTGGAGTCCAAGGAACCCAGTCTAATAGGGAGTGAGGTGTGGTACTTGCCGCTACACATGCTATCAGCGATCTCTGTCACTCTCGGACTTCCTTACTTTCGGAAATGTGGCTGTCGATGAACATTATCGGTCTAATGCAAGTTCGAAGTTAAAGAGGGCGAGCTTTCCACCGCTGTGGGTCGGAAGCGGTGCGGGAGAAGTATAACTATTGCGATGATCGGTCAAAAAATCTTATCTCTCTTCACTCATTCAGGGCCAGGTTGGCAACAAAAGCTTATGCGTGTAGGTTCCATTGCCTGTCTCGCTTCTACCCTGTTTTGAAGCGAGATCTAATTTAACATTTTATAGACATGGACTTTTGAAGAGCCAGTAGGTAAACAAAACCTTGTTGTGTTTAATAAGACGGTATTATAATACGCCTACAAGTTATATCCGAACGAGTTAAGCTGTGGAACAAAAAAAAAATGGAATACTTTTAATATACCTTTTTGCGAAATTATTTAATATAACCGCAATGTAAAATGTAGCTTTATTGAATTTTAAATTAAATAGAATTAAAATATTATTAATTATTTTTTTTTAAAAAAAAAAAGTAGATTTAAAGCTAAAATATAACTATGTTAAATAATACAATAAATAGTAATGTTAATAAAAATGTGCCATTTTTTTTATACCGCCTGCGAGTATGGAACATAAACTCCGGGTTATACTTTTATATGACCATTTTTGGCCAAGTTTGTGTGATTACAACATTATATCACACCGCAAGGTTTGTTCGCAGAACTATTGTAAGTCGAAGGTTACCAATTATAGATGGCTCGGATCCCATTGGCAGGCTCCCACACCCACCATCATCCCTGAAAGGTACCTTACCGAGTACCATGCAACTGGTGTAAAAATAAATGGGACATTTCTCTAAGTTGCCATACAAAACGTGTCCCATTTATTTTTTACACCAGTTGCCATGTGTTGATTATGCATGGAGTACTCGTATCGAAGCAAGTGGAGCTAAACGGAGTAGTTCTCAGGGCTCCTTGGAATTATCAAACTTCATGGATGTACCGCCGGCAGGCATGACTAGTAACGTGCCATTTCATGATTTCGTAGCATTTTCAAGGACTTGTTTGGAAACGAGTCGAGTTACGTTTAGCATGGTATTGAAACTTTACGTCAAAGTCAACACCTTGATATTAGTTTGGCATCTCCAAAGGCCTGTTGAGATGTAAGTACTTGAAGCCGATGCGGAGGATGTTGCATTCTTCAGCAGGGATGGGCAGAGCCGGGTACACTGATTCCCCGCATTGCCGGGCGCTGTCGCTGTGCATACCCGCGCGTGTGCAGGATTTATTCCCTGCTCGTCTGATCTGCCCACGAGACTTAGTCGACCTTGTCAACCTCTCTCATCCTCGGGGGCGAACAGCTCCACCCTAACGAGCCTATCTGCTTTTAGCTGTCGCAGGAGAATGACACTTTTGCGGAATATGTTGAATAGAGACCTATCCGTCATCAATAAGCTGAGTGAGATGAGGTGTGATGAGCTAAGACGGTGAGGAATAGAACTTTAGAGACTGATCTCGTTACCAGTCTAGTCACGGGCCTTAGCCGCTCAGCCTGAGCGGCTCAGCCGCCTTGCACCAGGTGTCTTTCAGTATTCCTTACGCCGTAATGATAACAAATGTGTACAGAGTAGGGCGCGTACAGATACAACGAGAGAAAACAGGTAACTTCCGCCGAGACGTGCCCTTCGCTAAAAATAAGGGTGGAGGACTTACACCGTTTTGACGTCCGTTGGTGGGACTCTCGGATGAAAATTCCATTCTGACGAGGGGGGCACAATCGCGATCATGCTGAGGGATCTACCAGGCCAAAGGTTTTGAATAGCTACTGTGCAGGGGTGTCAACTCAGTTGGTCATAGGTAGAATTTAGAAAGTGATCCCAACCAGCTGTTCGGATAGACCGGTAGGGAGGATCTAAATTCATCGGGGTCGAAACTCAAGAATGATTTTCGGAACCAACTATCAGGGACCGCCTAGTATCGATTCATGATCAGTTTACTACTTACTTTGGTAAGCTGAAGCCAGAAGGGTCATGACGTGTCCTTGAGCGCCTCCTGAAGTAGAAGCTTGTTGAGCGCTCTGATCAACATTCCACTAATCAACCTAATTACCGGCAGTGACCGCTATCAGATGCCTGATGCTGTTTTCTGTAGCATGTCTGGCTGTTCATTCTCTTGTTACCAGACCAGTATTGATAACTGTATTTGGGTCAGAGCCATGCTCAATTAAACTAGTTAAAGGGTGCAAGCCGTAATGTTAAACATATTATATGCGCTGTCGGTAAGCATTCGCGGAGAAAAGAGGTACAGATGTGAGAATGTCGAAGTCGCATTTAGATACACATAACTCTTGGCATGATAGCCGTGCCCAAGCGTTAGATAATTACCATCCCATCTCCATACGCCTTGTTTTGAACCCCCTTTAGTGTTTGATGTTCCTTATAGACATGCAAATATGTAGACGCGTAACCTTATTCACCCTGCTAGAATCCCTTCCGAGCTCGACTATGCTCTTGTACATACCTTCCCCCAATTCCTCTTCATACATCCAGGTCCTTGATCCTGTCAGTTTCCTTTCCCATTTACAGATGCCGCGTTGCAAGGAAATAACCTCGGCTAAGATTGATATCTTGCGCGACTATTTCTAGACATAATATCCCAATATGTGTGATATATGCTGACAAGGTATGCGCTGAATAGGTACAGTGGCGCGGCGCGGCGCTTTGTGTGGTGATTTTGGGAAAGTCATAGGAGTAGCAACGACCGACCATGGTCAATGTACCAAGCGGAAAGTGCGAGTTTCGATTAATTCCTCGTATAATGCTGGAATTATTGTCCTCCACGCCATCTGGCAGAAGAGAGATCAGAATACCGAAGTGTTGTTGAAGCCTATTTCAAGTATTCGTATTAGTATTGGCGGCAGGCACACCATTGGCGCCGCCGTTGTTAAGATCATCCATAACCCAGTTGTTTCTGAGCGCGGCGAGCTTACGGCGAATGCCGTCGCTGAACCGCGAGCTGATACCATCCTCAAGTGTTCGGACAGCGTAGTCAAGGGTATCAGCAGGCTTGTCGAGCCCAGCGACGGAGCCGTCTTGACGTGTGAGAACGGGAAGGCCGTCTCCGTCCCATAGGTACGCGAGCATTGACGGATCGTCAGGAATGACTTGGTCAATCAGAACAGGAACGCCGGCCTCTTCCCGCTTCTGGAAGTTGGGATCGAGCCGGGAGATGCCGTCGATCCATAGGATTAGCGTCGCGCGGTACACAGCGGCGGACCACCAGCTCGGGCGCCGGTCCGCCGGCATCGCGCGCACAAGCCGAAGGACTTGGCCGCTGTGGAATATAGAATCCTCCCGCTGGTAGATACACCGCTTGTGTCGCTCCGCGAGATCCCAGTTATTATTTAATGCCTCGCGGCGCGCTAGTCGCTCGATCTCGGCAAAGTTGGTCACCGCGTTTAGCGAAATGAGATGGTAAAGCACAAGGTTCGTCTTGCTCACGGCGCATGATGGGTGTTTTGCGAGGTACGCGATGGCGATCCCATACCACTTCTGTAACAGTGTTTGCACCTCCTCTAGTCGTTGCATCGTCGAGTCTCGGGTTACGGTACGCGTTTGTGAGGATACGCGGCGTGGGACCAGCACATCCGGAAAACACGAGAGCATCTGTCGCAAATGGCATAGCAGAGACTGTAACGGGTGTAATAGGAGCCTTAACTGTTGAGGGCTGATACTGTTTTGACGCCAGGTCAGATCGTCATGTAAAAACTCCTGAAAAAGATCAAATAGCGAGGGTGTCGTAAAAAGCTGCATATCAATATTTGCCATCCCGCCATAAGTAGATTGTACAGTACTCATCCACTGGTCAGCATTTGTCGACATCCATAAGAGCTCTGGCCCTGGCAAAGGCGTCCTCAGATCACTAACAGCCAGCAGGGGGGCTGTATCGTGGAACAGGCTTAGTTCCTGGTCGACCATGACCCAGTTGTACGCCAGTCTGTCGTAGCTGACATCAGTATTGGTCTCTGGGACAGTGTACTCATTTAACACATACCGGTTCTGCATCTCCTGGTGCTGCCAAGACCGCCATGCTAGGTCAACATTCGTCGAGCTGTCGAAAGACGGGATGCCGGACGACTGGGCTTCAAAAAGACCAGCGTGCTTCATCATCTGTAGAAATCACCGCCGAGGTCAGTATGTTTTTCTCTCATCATGTACTTATAAGTAATAGCCTCACCGATATATACATGCCACGTTGGCCCATGGCAATGTCCATGAGCCACTTATCGCCGCTCCAGGCACCAAGCAAGGTGAACAACAAGGCGCATCGGAGAACAGTGGGGTCAGCACTCATCTCGATGTCCTTTTCGATAATATCGAAGAGTGATATTCTGCAGGTCTCGATCAGCCCCGCAGAAAGGGCGCGAGCTTCAGTTGTCGGGACGGCGCTTGCCCCTTGAGCAATCATCAAAAGAACCAATAATGTCGCAGCTTGGTTATTCTGGATCATCTCATTGGGGTCTACACATCCCGAGTGTATAAGTGAATAGAAAAATGACAGATTTCGGGCGTAACTGCGTAAAAAATACTCCAGGATTTTAGAAGGTGGTAGCACAAGGAATGTGAGAAGTCCTGGGCTTGCATATCGTTTGTTTCGGCTATGAGGCCCGCCGCGATGTATTTCCAATGCCTTATGTAAAAATGACTGCGTGATGGCCAGCATCTTATCTCGGGTTCGGGAGTCCATTGGTACCACTGATGCAAGATCTGAGGCATCCCAATCAACCTGGTCCAAGTATTGTTCTAATGCGCTCCAAGTGCCCTCGTGCGTAGCTTTCTGCTCTAAACACTCTAGATGGACTATCGCCGTTCGCGGACAGGATCCAGAGTACGTTAGTGGTGTGCATCGAGCAAGAGGCCATGCGGATTCAGCCGCAATGACTACTTCGAACTCGGGAACAGCAGCATCTTTTGGGTTGGCTATCGTCATCGCAGTCGGTTTAGGGACAGGCTCAAATTCACTTATCGACATAATGCTGGTGCTCCTGGTGTGTATTGAGCCTCTAGACGAGCTAATATGCTCCGAGTTGGACGATGATATGTCGCTGAGTTCCCCGAATGTGGACATTGGGACATCGGCAGGGGCCAATGGGACGGGGTTTGAATACATATCAAATTCCAGGGGGTAATCCGGCCAAACGAACATATCTTGATAGCTGGGTTCCTGTGGCAGAGAGTATTCAGGCCCTAGCTGCATCAGGTCGTCAAGCCCTTCTACTCTCGAATGTGGTGGGGAATGAAAGTTGTCCGGTGTTGGGAATGTATTTGGGGGCGAATTTTTCCTAGTAAGGCTGTCATGCTGAGCTATTCGAGGGTCAATGGTCATAGGTCTCTCTTCGGGTGGTGTTGGGTCTTTTAAGGGCTGCTCTTGATGACAGGTTTGAGAGTCGAGATCCATACACGCAGGGTTAACAGTTGGGGTCGTGACTGAAGGAGGTGGTGGGAGGGGAATCGATACGGAGTTGTTGTTTATAGCCGCAGTAGCTTGAGCTGCTCGAAGTGCGGCTTTCGATGACCGTCTGGCAAAGCGAGCTTCACAAGGCAGATTTTTGTCACGACATCTCGCACACGGCACCATCTTATCACATCCTGTTTTCGCTTGAGCGCAATTGAGACAGGCTATGGCTGTTCTTCCCGCAACCGTTGGCGCGGATCCAGGTAGAGGCTCCATGGGGTCCCTAGTTTCGTGATAGGTCGAATGATGCCTCTGTAGAAGATCTCTGGGATGATGTAAAAAGCGTTAGTGACATCGTGTGTTAAAACATTTGGTGTTGCGATACGTACCTTCGAGAAAACCCAATCTGACATATACCACAGCGATGTGGCTTGACATTGGTATCTAGTATAGAGCAAAGGTCAACGATGAGGCTAGGCTTCAATAGGAACGGTAGCTGTACTAACGGGTTGGAAGATGTCTCTCAAGATGCTCTTTCCGCGTGAAGCGATTACCGCAATACGCGCAGAACATCATCTTGGCGAGGCAACCTTGGAAGGCCACGGGAGCGGATTTGGAAGGGGCGGTCCTGTTCTCATATCAAACGTATATGCCTTAGTTTGTGGTGTAGTCCGGGCTCTGGTAAGACATATGAGCTAGAGAAACAGAGAACAAGGAGTCGGAATGTGTAATGCAAGCCAGGTGAATTGTATGGAAAATAACATAAAATACGGAAATGTAATCCAAGGAAAAGCTGAAAGCATAAACAATAAGGACCCCCGACAGACTGCCTGGGCTGATATACAGTTTCCTAAATACGAAGGATGTGATTAACAAATTTCAGCATCTAAAACAGGATGAGGATCCCATGTCGCTAGGGATGTATCTTAGACATGGCAGGCCTTGGGCGAGAACGCATTTCTCGGGCTTTATTCAGACATCCAGCCGTCAGGAAACACATGCTCACGCAGGCTGGGACCAGGGCCCCTGTACCGCTTGAGTATGCGAGTACCAGGCGACTGGATGAACAGGATTAAGATTAGAACAGTTGCCTCAAGCGGAAATAACTCTCAAAGGACAGCGCCGTTGGATTACTTCGCGGGAAGCCACTGTCCATGCAGAATCAGAGTTTAGAGATAGTTGTTGAAGCTGCAAACCAGGATATCCCTAGACAGTGGAGACGCGCGGAAGGTAGAAAACGGTTTGACGACAGCGGCGTAAGTTATGAGCAGTGAGTATAAGAGACAGAGGCTAGCGGAATCAACAGGAAGATTTCACATTTCACATACACATATGCATCATCATCGCCATCACCATCACTATCACTATACTAAGCATGGACCTGTGATGATGGACACGTTGTTGCGCGGCCCCCTGTTGGGTCTAGCACTTGTTTTACGGCGTATAGTGATCCGCAACTATGTCAATGGGTCAGCATTATTAAAGCAAAGCGCGTGGGAGATTACGAAAAACAGAATATTGAAGTGAGTGAGTCCATAAGTGTTAGGCCCTCCAGCAGAGACTAAGCTTTGCGTCAGGGACGGGCACAGACAGCGGGCGCACGCCAACTAAAAATGTTATTGTATCTGGCAAGGATCTATCAGTTGCCTCTACCGAGACTTGCAGGCCTTAAGGCCGATGATACTGCGACGCCACGGAGTAGTGATATCACCTCGCTACTAATGCAAAATCTAGGCTATTGGACCAGGGTAGCACATGCTAATGTTGGACGGAAAAGACGATAATAACAACTGTATTGGAACGTTGGTTCGTTTTATCTCAAGTTGTCAGCCATATTGTTAGTTTTCTTAAGTATGACGACGTCGTATCGTCATTTCACCACTTAACGCCGCCGCCACCTCTCAACCTCTTTATGTTTCACCCTACCCTAGATCGCACGAGACTTCGCGAGGTCGGTCAATGATGCGTCTTAAATTTTATATGTTTTCATCTTCTTTTTCTAAGCCCCCATTTCCACATGCACGCCGCCGTTGTGCGCCGATGATCAAATGCACACCCGCCTAAGCGTCATGTAAGATATTGTCTATCAAACTCATAAAATGTCCTGGATCCCCGAGATTGATCATGGATTAGTAAAGCACCCAGGCACGATAATCTCAAAGCTTAAGCCTAGTGATCTGAAGATCTGCTGCGCCCTCACTCTTTCCAACTCGTGGCGATGCTATCTCCATGTCAGCTATGCATGTGAGAGTTGAAGAACTTGTTTCTCCCGCATAAGGGATAAAAATATGAACAACATGATAAAAAATACCTACTCCATGGGTAATTTACTGCTATGGCATGCCAACAATCTGCGTCTACGGCTTATCTTGATCTTTTTGTTGTTGGTACCCTGCCACATCTTGTTCGCTAGGCGGACTATGCACTTGCTTTGCGGTTTCTAAAACCTCGTAATATTAATGTAAATTATTCACCTACTTGTAAGAGACGGACTTATTCGCCGGCTTGATGCATCACGATACGATGGTACATCTTGACATTTCCTAGCTTGATGCATCACCCGAGATAGACCACACTACTATAGCGAGATGTCACGGCGTAAACTTCAAATGAAAAGGCCCGATAATAAAAAAAGAAGAGTAATAATGCTAGCAACGATATCAGTCGGTGCGTATGGATACACGGTATCACGATAATACCGGCCGATCCGTGCATATGGACTCTTCCATCAAAGCTTAGTTCAAGAGTAGGTCTCACGCCCTCATGGGAAATAATTATTGATCCCATATCTAAGCTACAGTTAAGAGAATCTCAAGGTTGTGCTCACTTCATGCTTTTCAATATTAGCATATCACAAACCCGGCGTTTTCGAGTTATCTTGTAAGCCACCAGCTCCAGAACATGGGTACAGTGTCTTCTCTCGCAGATAACAACATATAGAAAAGACAGCAGTATCGATTTAGACTTCTCCACATGTCTCATCTGTCTCAGGGACATTTCTTTGCATGGCTGAAGTGCTATCACCAAGTGAAATCGGGGCAATGGGTTTTCCCCTGCCCTTTAATGATACTCACTATACACAAGGCAGGACTATGATTATTAGTCTATAAGCAGTTTAATAAGGAAACGACTATGGCAGGGAATCAAAGCCGCGGCCGGCAATGAATGAGGTAATGCACCCGTGTAACGGAACCATCCTCTCGGGTCAAATATCGTACCAGGTCAGCCCTGTCGCGGGAACGCTGCGCTAGGTAGTATGATATTTTACCAAAAAGAAAGCGGTGTGCCGTGCGACTCCATAGAACGAAGTTCTCGGACCGCCGAACAAGTGGAGGCAATCACCTCCTGTCAGTCTTCACGTTCCCTGAGCACAAAGTTGGGGCGCTACAGGATCACCACATAGAGTATGCAAAATCGAGGTGTGCCTTGACCTGCCTAGTCATAAATGGCGACGAGACACCCTGTTGGTAGGCCAGGCAACGCCAATCTCTTTGCATGATGTATACGAAATGATACCATTTTCTCGATAGTACGCCTCTGACAACTCAATCTGTCTCAATCTCTAATTTGCTACTTCGTGGACGGAGTTCAAGATGTCGACAATGCCATGACCGCTCGCGACGCCGTGGCGCGGCCATGGTCGATATTAATATGCTGTGTTACAGAAGCTGAGCATATCGTCCTCGGCGCCACAGCAGACTGCTCGGTCCCGATGCATTTCGGTCCCGAGAGCACGACTTTCTTGTCTCTCCGTGAGTCCGACCCAGAAACTCTCTCTGTCAGGCAGACCAACCTCATTTTTCTAATGTTGTTTCACAGCTGGCAGAAGCGGCTGGACACACCTTGTGCGCATATGCCGGTTCTCCCGTCACTCGAGCTATACGGGCTGGTGCTAATGCCCAGCCCTCTTTCCTGCGGCCGAAGTCGCTACTACGGATCATCATTACAGCATGATGGCGATTTTTTCTATCGGCATCCGTGTCCCAGCATAATTCTCTCTGCGTCCTTCGGCACATTCGAAGCGTGCCGGCTCTGCAAGAAGTGTGCGACGTTTTGATTTGTCGCCTGGCTTGAGGCTGATATGTAACCTTATCGAACTAGCTGCTTGGAGTCCTGGGGGATGAAAAGCCTCAACTCCCTCGTAGAACACGAGAACTGGGTGCTTTTCTATTCTTGGGTGCTTTTCCACGAGAACTGGGTGCTTTTCTATTCTTCTCTCTACCATCAGGCAACTCCCGGTCGAAAAGCGGCGTTCTCCCTGACTTCACATTTATGTCAGTCCGACTGGAACGGACCCCCAAGTCCGGTGTCGCGACTCAGCGGTGGTGTTTGACCGGTGCCTCACGACCGTTGTGCCTTCTAGCTTTTAGTCACGGCTAACCCAATCTAACTTACAGTATCCCTTGAGATTTAAATTATGCTATTCGACCAGACCCAACACTTCACCGTGAATATCCGATGTGGGTGAACCCGGATGGTCAAATGCAACGTATGACGTTCTCGGAAAAACGAGAGACAAGATATCATCAACCTTTTATTTTGACTCAGATAACCCAGTCAAGATGCCCTTAATTGTATTTGAGACGATTGGTTATCGCTTTCAATCGATGGTTCCGGTAACAGTCCTTGAATCGAGAAAATTCCCTCGTACTTGTTGCGGCTTGAATATCCAATAGCCCTCTAATCCGGTTACTCCAAGGACCCCTCGAGTAGGATGAAGACTTGCGACTACCAGGGGCTAGAGTCGCTTGATAAAAGTCTGACCTCATGATGACAATAGGGGCGCAGAGCCCTCCCCAACGGTTCCTCAGGGGTTGAATCTGAGACAGTGTTACCTGTCGTACGAGTCTGCCGCTCAAATCGCATCCAGAACTTTCCGTTGACCCTTTGACATGGTAATACGTCCTGCGACGAAGAACAACTATGAACTTGCTCTCCTCGCTGAATATTCGGCAACATGCTAGCTGAAGGATCTCTCACAGCATGCATTTTTGTCTAGTAGTAAATTGACTTTCTTATCATCAAGATCCTGCCTGAAGGACTTCTCCCTGTCACGCACCGGTGTCCGAGACAACCTTTTTACATATGCACTCCATGTCTCAAGCAGGTAACCTATTCCCCTTTAGGCGGGAAGAGGCATACACAGCAGTCGTCATCCACGACGCGTTCGCCCAAGTCTCCAAGTGTGAGTCGTACGTGATAGGTAGAGCATCGAATCAAGTCGAATAATGTTTCTTGTCCCTCCGTCCGTACTCGTTCGGTGCTGTCAGGTGGGATTTGTCCAGTCCTGACCAAGTTATAAATAGCGGCCTGTTTGCCGAGGGTGATAATCTTAGCCTCCTCCTGTCAGACCCGAGAGTCTCTATGTCGCTTTCAAACCAGGGGTCTACACAACGTATGGCAGGCGAGAGTCTTCAACATATCAATGCCTTGCTCCGAACCGAGAACAACAAGCACAGTCTTTGACCAGGGTCGGAATCGCATGCCGATACGTATCATCGAGTATACCGAGACGAGTAACGAGTGGATGGTAGATGGAAGGATTCAATTCATACGGGGTAAAGGAACCTTGCCTGCATCGTCGATCAACCTTCAAGACCATGATACTGGGAAGTATTGATAGGGCATGACGCCCGGGGGTTCTTGGTCAACATCTAGGGTAAAGATATGGCAGAACGACACATCTCACTGGCTTCGGCCTCGAAGAACAAGTACGCCTATGGCCTACGTCACCGAACCAATAAGGAGAGAAAATAATACCGTCGGACAACGCACGAGGCGACGAAAAAGCCGAGGGAAGAAGGCTATCACGATAATAATGAAGCCTATAAGTCGTTCAAAGTGGCTAAGGGAATGGTACTCACTTGGAGACATCAATAAGTACCTAGAGCACGATAAGAATTACGACGTACAGAGGGGGGAAAAGAATCAAGTCCAACCGGGATGAGAAAGAAAGATTAATGATGGGAAAGTCCGAAAGGGCCATAATCACTAACATCCACAGGTCTTCCTCCGGCTCGGTGCTGAAGAACTACGACAGGGGTCATATATAAAGCAGCTTTCACAACGCACGAACAGGGATATGTGATCGCTCAGGCCGAATGCCATGCATGAATCGAAGCATACTACGTCCACTTAGGTCAGGCATCTAGATCGTCCCTAGGTCTGTGATCTTATCTACAAGTCCATCTACAATCATCAAAGACCTAGTTACCTGCCTCCGCTGGGTCAGCTCAAGTCGGTTCAGTGACCCCGAGCCCCCCATGGCCGAAATCTACTTTAGGTACCTATTGACCGCGACCCATCTGTCCACATATTCAGCCCTAAGAGGACAAATACAAGCCCAGCAGAAAGCCACCAAGTAGGTCAAGCCGATCCGGGAGCATGACGAAGGTACCATGCATCTGAAACAACATCGAATAGGCTTACCTCGAAAGGTACACGCTCAAGATGCCACACCCATAATATAACAAAAATTCTGATATAGGCCGAGGGCGTAAGGCCAGTGTCTTCAGGAGGTTACCAATCATAAAACTCAATATGACTTTACAAGCAAGTGCCAGCTACCGGAATAGCTATGCCCCATCGGTGTCGGGACTCTAAGACCATTTCACACACACACACACAACTTTCCAGGACTTTTGAAAGATTATGAACAGGTAGGTCATGAATGTACCTATCTTACTTAGTAAGGCGTCAAGGGGTGTATGCTACCCTCTAATTACCAGGTACCCTCCACCCTTCACTCTCCCTCTAGTCGCTACCACGGACTAGACCAAAGTGAAACGACGATCTAGACACAGACCTCGAGACTTCGGGCCAAGATCATACTCATGAGAATTCACCGAAGAGATGAAAATGTTAAGACAGGCATGCTAGGAACTAAGGTAGGAAAAGAAATTACATGGCTCTGCATTCATATTCAAGAGAGGGTGAAGAATATCAGAAAAAAATAACAGATCGAGAAAGCGAAAGAAGATGTCGATTAAGCATCACGATAGATGGCTTGACCAGTACCCACGATAGAGCCTCCGAGGGTCTCAAAACATGCCAAACTCGGTCCTGAATGCAACTTCGACCAATATAAACACCATTATGAGTAACTTAAATAAATGATTTCGCAACTCGCAGTTTGCAACGGATGGGGAACAAGTCACCGCGCAACGTGACGTTCAATATTTGTAGTCGCAGGCCTCAGGCTCGTAAGGGTTTCTTGACCAGCCAACATGATGAGAGGCGATGAGCCACGATCTATTCAATGGCACCTACTGATCTAGACAGCTAGCCAGGAGAGTTACATGTGGTTATACTCCATAACAGTTCCTGTGTCTTGACCCGATCTGATCGAATGTGCTTGCCCTACCGCTAAATTCGCAAATACTTGCTCCTTTATCAATGATCTCGTCCTGGACCTAAACATGTATCGAACGATAAACAACACGCCAGCTATGGGAAAAAGACCTTACTCCCAAATATTCATGTTTGCTTCAAGTCCACATTTCCTCAACTGATCATCTATCTACGATGATCTGTTCTGCCGTTTTGTAATGTACATCTTGGCGCGGGCCTCGCGATTACACAGAAGCTGCGAACAGAGGAAATGGCTGACGTCTACGTCTTCCCAGTAGCTTAAGTGCGAGCTGAGAGCTGCGAGAGGGTTGAATTCGAGCGTGCCCCTGATCGACGAATGGTGAATGTCAGTAAGAAATATCAAAATCCCGTCACCAGATGAATACTGTTAAGGAAAAGGAAGGAGGTAGGATAAAAGAGTACCTACACCTGGATGCTGTAATCAACTCGTCCATTCCAGTTGAGAGCGCGCACTTTCAGCTCCTCGGCCCTTAATTTTTGGGCTTTCGATTCCTCCGCCGCCCACAGAGCACCAAGTTCTTGGCCTTCCTCGGCTCTGCTTGTGCTATCTTGGTGTTCCTGAACGCGCTTCTTTTGGAACTTAGAGTATAAAGTCTCCAGATCATCATCTATAAGTGTCATGTCATGATGATTATTGGCCTCTTGTGAGTTGGGGTCCAACGAATTTGCCCTGGACAGTTGCTGTCGAGCAAGCTCCTTTTTGCGAGCATTTGCCTTCTCCGATTTAGCTTTGTCCTCGTCAACCGAAGGGCTCGATTCATTAAGTTTAGCCATCTCTTCGCTACTAATTCCTAGACTCGTATTGAGAATGTTGTTGGTGATTGCAGTACCGACGCTAGACCACAGGTCACTGAAGCCCTGCCCTACTTTGGCGCCAATGCCTGATAGTCCCTGAGGTGTTACGGCATCAAGGAAGCCCTTTTTCGTGTATGGCAAGATCTGGGGCTTGAGAGAGGACATGGCTGGTGAGATGAGGGGTTCGAGGCGATACGATATGGGATCTGCAGGATGAAAAATATTGAAAAGCTGCGCCACTTTAGGCGACGACACAGAGAAGGGGAGGCCAGTGACAGACGATACTCGCTCTGCCGGCACGTCTAGCGATAGGAATGGATCTCCCGCATACACCGGGTTTAGTGGGCTCTCAGATGGGAAGGCGTTGGCTTGGTGCCGAGCTAGTATTGTTCGACCCTTCAGCATCTGGAAAAGGCCGATTGGTGACCCAAGACAGTAGAAATCCTCGACTGGAAAGTCGAATGAAAGGTCGTGAGGATCTGTGTGTCGATCAGAGTGGGCGTCTGATGGTAAAACACGAAGGGGGTTTCGAAGCCCTGCGCCACCTTTAGACAGTTCTTTCTGTCTACACAGAATGTCAAACATGATGGCTGAGCCTAGCGAGTGGCCGATAATATGGACTTTCCCTTTGAAATTGGGATTTCGTTCGATGAAGAGCCCGTATATCCGATTGGATTCCGCACGCACAATTTCTGAAATTTGCTGTCTGTAGCCGCTCTGATACAACAGCACATCAAGTGCTAGGTCGCTGATGAGAGATCTTGCGAAGGTCATACCTTCTATTGTAATATCCTCAAGCGACGGATCTGACATTGTATTTGTTAACCTCCTGAAGAAATTGCCTGTGTTGAATGGCTACTCACAATCATCTTCATCATCGTATGCTTCACTCAGATCAGTCTCGCCTTTCTTCTCCCGCTTTTTGGGGAAATCTAAGAGGTGTCGCCAACAAACAGGAAGGACTTGAATTCTGGAATTGCCGGGACCATCCCCACTCTCAGAATTGAGTGCTTTCAAGTCCGCTGACTTAGCATACACGCCCTTAAATGTTTTTCGAAGCATATTGACATCATGAACGAAATTTGCACCCTGCATCCTGTGAAGTCGATTCAGATTAGCGGAACTTACAATACCTAATAGATTAGAAGGGCGAAATTGTACCTCATGCTAAGTTGTTGGCCTATCCCGTGCGTGACTAAAATGAGGTGTTCGATATCTCGTCCTTGCGTCTCTCCGTCTTGAGGATTGTAGTCTTCTTGAATTTCATTTTCCTCGCGCTGTCTGATCTTTTCTTCTCGCTCGCTGAGGTCGTCATTATTGTCAATGTAGGATGAAAGCTCGCGCTTCAAATGACTGGATCTTCGTTCTTGGTCCAGTCTTGTCTCCTCATTAGTCATGTCACTATCTTTGTTATCAGCTCGGCTGGCAGGCGGTGCGGAGCGCCGCTTGAGAATTCTGTCCTGCTTTCCGTCAACGACAGTATTGGTCGGCTGTGTGACAACTGCAGGCGCGGCAGCTTCTTTGCCCTTTGGTTTTGAATAACCCCGTATGAGTTTGATACCATTCCTGTATCCACTACCTGCGAACCTCTCGTATACGGTTGTGGTAACCCAATTGAAGACACTATCGGATGACAAGAATGCGATGTTGGAGTCTTCGAAAGTCACTACGCTGTTCATGTATGTCCCGAACAGACGGTGTGACTGCGGTTGATGAGTAGCCGCCTGCGTACTAGGTAAGGGTTTCAGGGCCTCTTCGCTTTGCTGCTTAGCAGCCTTCTTTAAGTTATCGATCGAGGGTTTCGGAGTGACATCTTTAGCACGAGAATTGCTACGATGCCTAGTCGTAGGATACGTCCAAGGCTTGACCTTGAGATAACCTTCCTCTAACTGAGCAGCCAGGTTTTCTTCACAAGGCCGTAATCCGGAGCTTTCGTCGTAGAACCAGGTGCCACGAATCACTTTGTATACTGGCCCAAGCCAGTAAACAGGAATCAACTCTCTTTCCTCTATATCCACATCGAATAAGAAATCCTCATTGACTGGTACACGAGGACCTGGTGATGGACTATTACCATCCCTGCCCATATCTCTATTCAACGCATCTTCGTTCGTTAGGGCATGTGACCGACGGGATGTAGAGCGATTACGGATGTGCTGCTTAAGCGTAGTATTGTTCCGTTCGGTGTCTGATTCCTCCAACAGTCTCTGGTAGGCAGCTTCGAGGGAGCGTGAATCACTTTCCCCGAAAGTGATGAATTTCTTGGGTTCGGTAGGCTTGGTCTGCTCGGGTTCCTTATCCTTAGACTTTAAGAAGACAGGTTTCCGTTTGGGGATATCAGAGGCATGAAACCACTGAACCTTGAGAGGCGGACAATCTGTGGGATACTTCCTGGCGCAAAGTCCGTAGAGGGGGTTTGTAGCATGGTCATCGGCTTTCTGGGTGGGTGTTGACTTCTGGTCTTTCGGGGTCGGGGTGGTACTTCGACTCGACGTCCAAGGATTTATGGATTCGACAGCACTGGCTAGGTATGATTTTTCGGGTTTCTTTTCGCTCTTCTTCTTGACATCCGCATTATCGGGGCCGGGTGGCATGGTGCCGAAGAGGCCAAATGGCCGATAGTGTATGCTTCGATGAAAGTCTCGGGATGGAGGTGGCGAGCGCAAGGGACGGAGGGGCTCGAGAGGTAGTCTGAGACACTTATGAAATACGAGAGCTTGTCTATGAGCCGCCAACGTGAAGATAGTTCCAGAGGACTGGGCGGCGTTATTTAGTTGGTGGTGGTACTTTAATGATGTTGGCGCGCAGGAAACAAAGGGCGAATGGGAGGAATGTTGATCTTATTACTTGTCTATCTATATAGTAAGAGCAGACAGAACACGTTGGCGTATACAAAAGTGGACAGGTAGTCAAAAGTTGCTGATTTTCCTAGACACGACTTTCTTTACTTTTGATTACTTTTGACTTCAGAATTGATTAACAAAGTGGTTGATGCTTGGTAACAATAGCTCGGCATTCGATGACGCGCCACTGCGGAAGATGCAGCATGTGACGGCGGGTAGCTCAACACAGCTTCCCCAGTAGGTAAGTGTGGGCAGTAATACATGTTCAGCACTGAGCAGATATCTGGAAATGAACCATCAATCCACCACCTATAGAGACACCAGTGGATGTAGAAACATTGAGAGAATACAAAGATTTCTATGCTATTTACTTAAAGTTTATGTTAAGAAATAGATTAATAAAACTTATATATTTAGCGAAGATATAATGAGTTCGAAATGTACACCGGGCTGTTGCTATTTTCTCTGCATCTATTGTGCAGCCCCTCCAAGCCCCTCCTTCTCCATTAACTTCAAGCTCTAATAAAAGGGACCTGGGTGTCAAGACCCCGCCATGAGCTGCAGCCAGCCCCTCCGAAAAAGTGAAATGATGGTGGGGCACGAGTGACTGTTCAATTGTCCCTCGCAAATCTAAGTAAATTTCATCATCTACGCTTTTTTCCGAGCTTCAACTACCGACACCCACCTCTCCCATTCCACATCACATCACCCGCTACCCGCAACCCGCAACCCGCATATGAAGCTGCCTACAATGAAGATTGACCATTATCCCATCCACACTGCAAGGTAGCAACGAAGAAGGGGAACATCCCAACCCCCACATTACCGCCGCCCACCACCACGCCTTTCTCCCTCACTCTTGTAAACCACCATCACCATGTCCACCGTCACAGCAACGAGCGCCATCGCCCCGGTGAAGCACCAGGTCGTCGACAAGCTTCCCAAGAAGTTCAAGAACTTCAAGTTCGGCGTCCAGTCCAACCAAGACATCGTCAACCACGGCGTCATAGAAATCTCAGATCGCGCTTTCTACGATGTCGAACGTGCACGAGAGCCCGCCGTCAATGGAGTCTTGGACAAGCGCTTGGTAATCATGATCCTCCTTCCATCTATATCTCTACCTCTATCTCTGTACATCTCGCTAACCCTTACCTCCCTCCTAGGGAACCTCAAGTAAGACGGGCATCTGCTCCACTTGCAACCAGCGACTGAACGAGTGCATCGGCCACTTTGGCTACGTCCGCCTTCCCCTCCCGGCTTTCCACATCGGCTATATCAAGTTCACCATGAAGATCCTGCAGGAAATATGTAAGGACTGTTCAAGGGTCCTGATAGTCGAAGCCGACAAGCGACAATTCCTCAAGGAACTGAGAAACCCTGGAATCGACAACATGAAGCGAGTTGGCATTACCAAAAGAATCAACGAACAATGCCGGAAGACCAAACATTGTCCATACTGCAAAGCCGTCAATGGCCAAATTCGTAAGATAGGGCCCTTAAAGTTGGTTCACGACAAGTTCGTCGCCTTCAACAAATCCACTTCAGCCAAGAAGCAGCCCCCTCCCAGCAAGATCGAATTCGACAATTCCTTCGCCGAGGCCAGGAAGCACGTGAACGATCTCGATAAACACATCAGGAAGGCCTGTGAAGATTTGAACCCTCTCCGAGTCTTCAACCTCTTCAAACAAATCAGCCCGGATGACTGCGAATTGCTTGGCATCAACCCCGCCGAGGGCCGACCCGAGCAGTTTCTTTGGACATATTTGCCGGCACCCCCGGTCTGCATTCGCCCCTCCGTTGTCCAGGATGGAGGACAAAGCAACGAAGACGATATTTCCAGCCGACTCAGCGACATTGTATTCGCCTGTGGGCTCATTCGAGCAGCTTTACAAACAGGAAAGTCTCTGAGCACCCTGATGGAACAGTGGGAGTTTCTTCAGCTCCAAATCGCTCTCTACGTAAACAGCGATGTGCCAGGTGTTCGCGGCGATAGCGGTGTCACCAAAACCGTGCGAGGCTTCTGCCAGCGCTTGAAAGGAAAGCAAGGTCGTTTCCGCGGTAACTTATCCGGGAAGCGAGTTGACTTCTCAGGACGAACCGTCATCTCACCCGATCCCAATCTTGCAGTGAATCAAGTGGCCGTACCTGTGTTGGTTGCCAAAAACTTGACGTACCCCGAGCGAGCCCATCGTGAAAGCATCGCCAAGCTCAGGCAATGCATCATCAACGGCCCTAATGTCTGGCCGGGCGCTCAAGGTGTTATCAAAATGGAAGGCGAGCACAACTATCGAGTCTCTCTCAAGTTTGGTGACAAGGCTGCTGTGGCAAAGGATCTTCGCATCGGCGATGTAGTGGAGCGCCATCTGGAGGACGGTGACATTGTCCTTTTCAATCGTCAACCCTCGCTGCATAAGCTCAGTATCATGAGCCACTTAGTCAAAGTTCGACCGTGGAGGACTTTCCGTCTCAACGAATGTGTTTGTGGCCCATACAACGCTGATTTTGACGGTGATGAGATGAATCTCCATGTGCCACAGACAGAAGAAGCCCGCGCTGAAGCATTCACTCTGATGGGTGTTAAGCATAATCTTGCGACACCCAAAAACGGTGAACCCATTATCGCGGCAACTCAAGACTTCATCACTGCGGCCTATCTTCTGAGCAACAAAGACAACTTTTTTGACCGGAGAACTTTTACGTACATAGTGATGCACATGATGGACGGTGTTACCCACCTCGATCTACCACCTCCAGCCATCATGGCTCCCAAGAGGCTATGGACAGGCAAACAGATCTTCAGCATGCTTCTGCGACCCAACAAAGCTTCCTCGGTCCTCATCAATTTGGATGCAAAGTGCATAGATTACCAAGATCCTCCACCACCCCTACCGGGTCACAGAAAAAGAGCCCCGGATATGTGTCCTAACGACGGCTGGCTTGTGGTCCGAAACTCAGAAGTCATGTGTGGCCGAATGGACAAGTCCACAGTAGGAGCAGGGAAGAAAGACTCTATCTTCTATGTCATCCTACGAGACTATGGCCCAGATGCTACTGTTACTGCTATGAATCGTCTTGCCAAACTTTGTGCAAGAATGCTCACAAATCGCGGGTTTTCTCTCGGTATAGGAGATGTGTTCCCAACAACTACATTGACCCAAGCCAAAAATAGTCTCATTGAAGATGCGTATGCGGAGGCCGACAATTTGATCAAACAGTTTAATGAGAACAAACTCGAAAAGTCTACTGGCTGCACCATGGAAGAGACTTTAGAAGCCAAAATCTCTGGTATTCTTAGTCGTGTTCGCCAACAAGCAGGCGAACTATGTATTAGATCTCTAAGCCCAAACAATGCGCCGTGGGTAATGGCATCCTCAGGATCCAAAGGGTCTAAGCTCAATGTGGCCCAGATGATTGCGGCTGTCGGACAACAAATTATTGCGGGTGCTCGTGTAGCGGACGGCTTCCAAGACCGTACACTGCCTCATTTCCACAAAAATACCCGCCACGCGCTTGCCAAAGGTTTCGTGTGGAACAGTTTCTACACCGGTTTGGTCCCAACCGAATTTCTTTTCCACGCTATATCTGGTCGTGAAGGATTGGTCGATACAGCTGTCAAGACAGCCGAAACAGGTTACATGTCGCGTCGCTTGATGAAATCCCTTGAGGACCTATCCACCAAATATGACGACACGGTTCGAACGTCTAGTGATGGAGTAGTCCAATTCCAATTCGGCGGCGACAAGCTGGATCCAGTCGATATGGAAGGCAAGGCTGTACCTGTTAACTTTGCCCGCACTTTCTCGAATGCAGAGAATCTTACCTGGAGCAATGCGGATCGTGCACTTCTGCCTTTCGAAATCTTGGCGCTATGCGACTCCATTCTCAAAAAAGAACGCAATCGATATCGACGACGTGGATTGCTCAAGGACGAACCATTATCATATACTGATACTACCGACTACGGAGTGGACGAACATGAGGGCGGTCGCAACTTCCTCGAGACTATTGAGGAACATGTACATGGCCTAGCTAAGAAATTTGCCCAGTTTCGCGTTGCTGTTGGCTTAGAAGGGATGATGACACAGCCGGAGACGAGCTCCAAAACTCTCACGAAGGAAGAAAATCGGTCTCTCGTGGCTCTTGAGACCGAAATCGAAGCAACGAGAGTGAAGCAGCTGGCACGCCTGGACCCCTCGAAAGAACAGAACCCAGCTCAGCATCAACCCCGAGCGAAATTGAGATACCGTACTCTGACGTACGATAATCTCCTCGAACTTCAACCTGTCCTCGAGGAGCTCAATTTTAAACGGCCATTCAAACCAAAGACAACAATTGAGAAACAAGAATCTGAGAAAATATCAGATCTCATCACAAGACTTGACAAAGTACAACTGAGCTACTTGTCACGACTGGCGTGTGCTATTGAAAGCCGTGAAGCGGGGCTGGTGTCCAAAACAGCATCGGAAAGAGCAGCTAAAGTCTCAGAGAAAACCCTTAGACATTTCATTGGGCTATGTCTCGAAAAATACAGCAAAGCCCACGTCGAACCTGGTCATGCCGTTGGTGCGGTTGGTGCCCAGTCCATCGGCGAGCCTGGGACCCAAATGACGTTGAAAACATTTCATTTTGCAGGTGTCGCTGGTATGAGTATTACGCAAGGTGTACCCCGTATCAAGGAAATCATAAACGCCTCCAAAACCATCAGTACACCCGTCATCACTTGCCCGTTGCAAAATCCATATAGCCTCCAGGTAGCTAAGATCGTCCGGGCCCGCATAGAGAAAACGTACATCGAAGATGTTCTTCGCTTCCTTGATGACGAGTGGCAGCCTCATCGCGCCTTCATCACTCTTCACATCAACACCGAAGTCTTGGACAATATGCATCTAGGTCTTTCTTTGCACGACATTGTTAATGCCATTGTCAAACAGAAGAAACTCAAACTTGGGAAAGCCGATATGCAAGTGTTTGATCAGGATGCAAGTATTGAGATTACAGTGAGACCACTGGATCTGGATAGCACAGCGAAGCGGTCAGCCAAAACTAAAGCTGCAACAGAAGCCCTGACCGATCTGTCAGTTCGCATAAGTCAGCTGAAACGTATACTACCAAGTGTCCCAATCTCGGGGTATCCCGACGCCACCCGTGCCATTGTGCAACGAGATGAGAACGAGAAGAACACAGTACTAGTCGAGGGCTATGGCCTGCGTCACTGCATGAACACTGAAGGAGTCGTTGGCACCAGGACGACGACCAATGGTGTCATGGAGTGTAAGGAAGTTCTAGGTATCGAAGCTGCTCGTACTACTATCGCTAAAGAAATCAGCGATGTTATGAACACCATGAACATCGACCCACGACATATGCAACTTCTTGCAGACCTAATGACATATAAGGGGGATGTCTTGGGCATCACGCGATTTGGTCTATCCAAGATGCGCGATAGTGTGCTTCAACTTGCTTCGTTTGAGAAAACGGCAGATCACTTATTTGACGCTGCATCAGGACTGAAGACAGATCCAATCGAGGGTGTCAGTGAAAAGATCATCATGGGAGAGACGATGTCAGTTGGTACTGGGGCTTTCCAGGTCGTCAGAAGATTGGGTCTCAATGACGAGCACTTTACGCCACTACCTACTGTTTTTGAAGATGCTTGGAATGAGGAGATAAAGAATGAGGTGAAGGCAAAGCGAGAGAAAAAGAGGGTTCTATAGGAGAGAACTCTCGCATTGCGGCTCCTTCGCAACCCATCTCAAGTAGATGCTATCAAGATGGAAGTAGACCCCCCACAAGAGGTCGTGAACGGAGTGGTGGACTCTCAAGTGGTGGTCAAAAAGGAACTTGAATCGTACATGACCGATTCATCTTCACCAGACCTTCCAGTGGTCAAGACTGAGCCCGGTCTAAACGATTTGTAATTGTAATGTCGTAGTGTCAGATTACGCAGTTATGGGCAGGCAGATAGGCGACACATGCCTGAATTGATGATATCGCCTGTGTCTTACCTCTGCTGCAGGTGATGATAGCTAGCTATGTTCATAGGATGGCAATAAAAATCCATAAGAACATCCATCGTGGTTGCCTTCTACCGTGAAGCTCAATTGACAAACTGCTCAAGGGTTTAAGTATTAAGCGAAGAGACAATCGTTCACCCTATCCAGTTGCACAACCAAACACCGTAAATGGTCGTTGTCTGACTTAGTATTCAATGCTTAGAGTGTGACTTAAGCTAAGAGGAGATACTAGGTTAAGGGGTCACACTTCATCGAATATACTAGTTTACTCAAGTCGCAGAAACGTTAAATAAATGCCTGTTTGTAGCAACGATCGTGCTTCGCAACGGCTTTCATATGGACCTACTTGTTTTACGATCGAGAACAACAGTCACGTTAAGTACGTAGTTCAGATACGATCAAATGGTTACTATCATAATGAAGAAGTGTCGGTAGACCTATCTATCGCATGATGTAAGCCAATCTACTAGTCGAGAAGCGACGTTCGAGCAGAGACCGATTGAATCCAGTGCCGTTCTGATGTGTGCATGAGAAGAAACATTGTTTTGTGTGCAACCCTGCGAAAACAATGACCATGACTCCCGAGATGTCCTTTTTCTTCATTTCCCTGTGGAAAGAAAGTAATGTTCGTGAGAGTGCCAGATCGAAACAAAAAAATTGAGCATGAGTGAGTTTCCCGGTTCAGGAAGTTTTTCCCTCGTATATCAAAGAAGCGTCAACAACTTCATGTAAACCCATTCCTCAATGTCCGTGACGTCGTGGTGTCATGAGAATCCCCCTAGTTAAAGGCGATGATGGCCTCTAGTTGCCAACATTGGGGCACTGAGATTGAATGTGACCAGATTGCTGGCACTTGTAGCAGATCTTCTCACCGCCGGAAGACTCCTTAGGGCAGTCGCGAGAGAAGTGGCCATTCTCGCCGCAGTTGTAGCACTTGCTGCCGTTGACACACTCGCCTGATAATTAGTGGATTAGAATATGACTGTTCAATGGGCGCAATTCATTTCGGATTCACTCACGAGACATGTGTCCGTAGCCTCCGCAGGAGTAGCAAGTCTTGCCTTGTCCGCCTTGACCACCGCCGGAGTAGCCACCATAGCCACCACCATAGGAGTTGTTGCCGTATGCATCAGGGCAGTTGCGGGCAATGTGACCAATCTTGCCACACTAGACGGAGTAAGCCCTGTTCCAATTCTAAAACCTATCTAGACTAACCTTGTAGCACTCCTGAGAGCCTCCTCCCTGGCCACCGACGGGACCACCTCCCTGGGGGCACTCGCGGCTGATATGGCCAGCTTGGCCGCATCGGTAGCAAGTTTTGGTATCCTTGGGGCCTTCGGGGCACTCACGGCCTAATGAGAAGCAGGTCAGATTAAATTTAAGAGTGAAGCAGCATCAGGGGGGCTCACTAAGATGGCCCTCGTTACCGCAGTTGTAGCTAGAAGTTCAAGTCTTAGTATAGTTCATCTATACTGAGAGCTGCCATAGGACACACCATTTAGCTGGGCCGCGGTTGGGGCAATCACGAGCCTGGAAAGACTTCCGGTCAGTACACCATTTATGCAAAATGGCCCGCCTTACTTGACGCCTTTGGGTTGTTTCTCCTCCTCCATACCTGATGGTTGGCCTGGCCGCCTAAACAACAAATTCTCAAGTCAGATCACTCCACCCGCCTAAAATGTACACCAACTGTGCTTGGGAAGGGATTGAGAGAAAGTACAACGCTTTCGTGATGAACTTCTCAAGACTGGGTTGAGATGGGGCACGAATGGGATACTGGTGATGGGGATAAGTGCTCCAAGGTCCATTGCAAGAATGATTGGCTTGACAATGAAATCCTTGGGTGTGTAAGTGCTTGATCTCCATTCGATTCAACAGGACCAAGCCCTGATTGAAGTTGCAGAAACATGCAAGCGACAAGGAAATAAATCAGTGGAGATGATGTTTGAAAATTGAAATGAGCAAAGGAGGGGATAAACATTTAGGAATTCGACGCCTAGAACACACGCAAGGCAAACTTACAAGTGAAGCAGGTGCGTGGGTTGGTGTTGTAATCCATGATGACGTCTTGGTGGATCCGTATTAGCTTGGATTATTGGGTTGCTGTAAAGGTCTGGAGTTGAATTCGAATTAGTGTCAGTCTACCGGAAACGGGCAGCAAACAACGTTGATGGAACAGGTAGTAGCAGCGTTGAGCGTTTGTTAAGAACGGGAGACTGTTGGAAGATGGATGATAGAGTTTCGGCGGGGTGCGGATGAGGTGAAAATTTACACCGAACAGCCTGTGTTGGCCAATGAGAGGATTGGGCCGTTGAGGACTGCGAAGGAAGGCAGGAGATCCCAACATATTGAGAATCGGTCAAGGTCCAGCGAGTGGCTTGGGTAGGGATTCGAAGTAACCAGAGACGTGATGCAGGGCATTAGATGCGCAGAGTGAGTGCGATTAGGGCATAGGGTATGACAATGTGTGCTCCTTCTTGCGTATTGTGTAATGTGATGTGGGAGGGACTGCAACGCGAAGTACAGAACAGTGATTTGAGGCAGACGGGCTTACCAACGGGTGCTAGTCGAGGGGAGCAGAGTGGCAGAGGATTTCAACGAAGCCAAGTCAATGCGACGACGAGCAGTGTGTGGATGCACTCTGTATTCGCCAGCGAGGACTTCTCCTGACCGCAATTGATTTGGGTAGGTGGTGGGGTTGATGGAGGGGCAGGTGCATGTAAGTAGGGAGAGGAGGAAAGAAGACGTGTTTTTTACGTACCTTGAAGCGTCAGTTTGACAACTTTGAAGGGATTGGGTTGCAACGGAGGGTCGGTGATGAAAAATGTGTGAAGATGAGGAGTCAGGTAAAGCGATTGGATATTTTGCAGTCGCTAATTACTGAAATTGTGGAAAGTTGGCGGTGATGATGCTGAGGTACTTGACAAACGGCAGGTGCAAGCTAGCGGATGGCAATTGCTTGAAAATAATGAACAAACTGGTGATCCTTTTCCCACAAAGAACTGCGCAATCGATAAGCGACAGCCAATCAGCTCGAGGTCCAGCTGTGGTTTATAGAGCTCCCCAATGGGGTTAGTGTGGGCACTCTAGCTAGCAGTTGGAAAGCGCGTCAAGCGCGTCGTGGGGCTCACCAAGCCAAGCTGGGGCGACGACATCGTTGGACCAAAGTCGCATATTTTTTTGCTTTCCAGTTCACATTGTACAACTGTCCCACTACCTCGACGTCGGATCATGCCATTGTCGTAACATTGATATATATATAATCTCCAAGCTTCCGTGAAAATAAGTGGCTTTCGTAGAACTTATTGGTTCAAATGGAACATTGGTTCACCGACGCAGGCAAACAGATTCTTGCCGATGCTCTATCCAGCGCCTATGATCGAGCTATCAATGAATTCGAGACAGGTATGTACAGTCATTCCCTTCTCCTGCCTTACCATTGCTTATGAGCTCACTCTGCCCCCAAAGCGTATGTGGAGAACAGCGCTGAAGTGACCGCCGAGCTCGAGAGACTTAGACACACAGCCTCTCGAGTGCAACGCTTAGAAGAAGAGAACGTCGCTTTGAAAGCTGAGGTCGCAAAATTAAGGGCTTTCAGCAGAGCTGACTCTGTAAAGCCGGATTCGACACGACACAGCGAAGATAATGCATCTGTCCGAACGCCTCTTGCACCAAGATCTGTCAATCTCCAGTCAAAGCCTAAATCTACTAGTAAATCGTCGCGTGTTGATATCGAGAATCTTCCCTTGTCAGAGCTGAAGGCCGAATACTCACGCGTCGATTTCAATCGAGCAAGGCTTCAAGATGAATACTTCAAATCCCAGGAAGCACTGTCCAAATCCAATGAATTACTTCGAGACCGAACTGAACGATGTCATCACTGGTTCAGCCATGCAGAGAAGCTGAGCGACCAGAGCCAAAAGCGACTTCAGCAGATCAAAAAATTAAAGGCCAGGTTAGTCGAGGTATCTCAAGCTCCAGTCGATTCGAGTTTTTCTTCAGATGCTGGGCTTAGCGAATCAACTCCGGAGCCCGGCATTCTTGCTCGTGATCGGCCTTTGGGTAGTGATTTGATCCATTCGAGACAGGACGCTATAGCAACACCTTCTTTACCACCACTCCCGCCCATCACCATCTCACGTGAGGAGACCATCTATATCAAATCCGAACCGTCTTCGGATAGCCCTGTGGTGGTATCGGAACGACGGCTCCGGAAGCGGAAGATTGCTACGGGAGGCGAAGAGGCGGATATACCGGCCTTGACACGGATCAAACTCGAACACGATGCGGACTCTCCACGTGGGATTGAGCGCCATCGCTATAATCCACATGAAAGTATCGATTTTGACGCTGAAGACGTGCGCGAAGTGTTGACGCCCAAAAAAACCTCGCGTCATCAGCATCCTGCGGAGCGGAGTTCTGCCCATAGCCATGATGGTGCAATGGAACGCCTTGCGACAAAAAATGGCTTTCCCGGACTAGAGCCGACAGAGGAGGTCCATCGAACCTCTTGCGACGAAGATGAAGATGCTGACAATGTCATCGAGCCACAAGGGCTTGGCAGCTTTTTACGTGGACCCAACACAGCTTTCCAGACAAGAATGAGTGATCCTACATCCTCAAGACTTCCTAGGACAGGACTTCTGAAGGGATTGCTCAGCCTCGCCGAGTACGATATTCGAGGTGAAAAACAAATTCCTTCCACAACGAAAAGAAGGGATCCGACTTCAAGTGCGCTGGAGGAGTTGTTGAATAGCGGTCGGCTAGCGCAAGGCGAGACGCGATCTCGGCATTCTCGTCCGCTGCAAAAAAATCACTACATTCCAACACATCAGGATCCGGGGCGGGCGGCAAAAAAACCACGGGAGGTCTTGAACGCTTTGATCGATAACGTCAATCATGCGCCGAACTCTAAGCCACATTCTCGGGCCATGGATCAAGTCTCGAAATCAAGTGCATCAAGCACGAAAACCACGGATATCAGTTATCAGTCAATGCCATCATTGCGCCTGCGTCCAAGGTCAGAACTCCAACTAGAGGATTTTAAAATCAACCCGGCTACGAACGCGGGCTATGACTTCGCTTTCAAAGATGTCGTCAGAGACAAAGTCGAGCGCGCTGCCATGCAAGGTTGTGTCAAGGAGGATTGCTGCGGAAGGAAATTCCGTACACTAGCACGCGCATCTCGCAGCACTACAGGCCCCCATGAATTCCAATCGCTTCTCGAGTCTTATCTTGGCGATGACTGCCATCGATTGGGCTCTATGTCAGAGGCAGAGAAGGAGGCACTTTGGATTGAGGCTAAAACCAGAGAGCTGTCCAACGCCAGCAACACGCATCGGCATCGATATAGTCCGATTGGAACCCCTCCAGGATACTGGGAGACAGACTTTCCGAGCACGCAAGAGCATGAGGACCACAACCGACAGGTAGCGCAGATGGAGCGCGAGATGGTTGATGAGAGGTATAGAGAGGCGATGCGGCCAGGTGGGAGGTGGATATTCCGTGATGAGTAGTTGAACCAACACCAAATTAGTTGGCAGGTAGATAGATGCCCGACTCATGGTTTGCCATCCACTTGTCTCAAACAATCAAAGAGATGACTGTTGTTTGAAGAGGCAATCTGGAGTTGTTGGCACGGCTTTGGTCTTTCACAAACTGGTGATTTCCACGTCCTTGTCAGATATGGGAGGCATGTATATACCTACCTTGGAATCGTAGAGACACATATTTAGAGACAGAGAGACATTTACTAGTCTGTTTTCATTGTGCAGGCTTCAAGACATATTAAGTCAACTTTAATCTCATACATCATGCCTTTGAGTTTAGCCGATTAGTGCAGCTTGCCGACACGACTGTTGAGGATCTACCTGGTCGCCTCTAATAAGAATTGAATAGCCCAGCTCAGGGGTCTGACTGAACCCTTCATTGTTTACATAGATGATTTATAGAGCTACTATTGTGGCGCTATGTGGCGCTACCCAACTGTTAAAATATGTACGCCACAACCGAAAATGGAAGCAGTGGAGGTGCCGGGGACCGATAGATTACTCTGATTACGGAATCACAGGCAGCTGGTTGGAGTAAAAGTGAAAGAAAGAGAAGCGTCGCCCGAAAAGTTTCGAGAAAGTAAATTGCCCTTCCTCTTGTTACCAGGCTCTGGTCACTCTTACCATCTAAGCATCAACTACTTCCCCCATTGCTTTGAGTCGCGTGTCGCAACACTCAAAGCTTTTAACTCTTGTTATTTTTAATTCTCCCTCTCCTTCTACAACCTCTCTCTTCTTGCTACATGCGACAGCAGTATAAGTGCCGCGTCTCTCTTTCTTTCTCCCGATCGCGGAGTCTTAGCCGAGACCATCCACAGCAATAACAACTCCCAGCGCCCTGCCGTCCCGACACGCCAGGCACATCTCATCCTTCCTTCTCGTGCGTATCCCTCCTGCGACTGCGATCTCTCCGCGACCAACTCGTGTTACCCCACGATAGCATCGCTACAGTCGTCTCATCATCCCCAGGCCGGCAAGATGAACGGAAGTCATCTGCCGGCTGGGCAGCCTATGCCTGGAGGTGTTGTTGGTGGTGCAGCATCAATCAATGGAAACAGGCGCCGCCCACTGCATCAGTCCTACCACCAGCCTTACCACCACCACCAACAGCAGCCGCAGCATGCCGGTGCTATGTATTCCGGAAGCTACATGAACCCCTATGCGACCAGCTACTATCCGCCTCAGATGACACACCCGTATCAAAACAGCCATATTCCGCCGACTCCATCTTATTCGGTCCCCTACAATGCATACCCTCAGCGATCGCCTCCTACTAATTACCAACCCTATCCTGCCATCGTCTCCTCTAGCATGCAACCTCACCCTCACCCTCAGCCCTATCCGCGACCTCCCCCACAGCAGCCTTCACCTGCGCTGTCTACTCCACCTCCTTTTACTGCTGCAGCCGCACCTGCACCTCCTCCACCTGCTCCTCGAACCCCGATTTCCCCTCATACATCACATATCGCCTCCGCTCCCCCCTCTCCATCGATACCTCAACTTCAGACCCAACCTGAGCCTGAATCTCAGCCTCAAGTTGCCGCACAACCTACTACAAGTATCGAGGCCCCAACCTCATACACAAGGAAACAGCGTGCACACCCTGTAAGTGGTCTCAAGACCCCAAATTCGAGGTCAAACTCCTCTAACACCTTCTCCCTCCAGCTCCCATGGCTGTCAGTACCGGATCAACCATTCCCACCGCGAGCCGCCAAAGGCAAGAGGAGACGACGAGTTATAGGCGATGGCACTCTGAAGCCTCCTTCAAATTTGCAGGGCGTCGCTGGAGCACAGGAAACGCCTAAGCCCCAGTGCACTGAGGTAGAAGTTCAGACTCCAAGGGTGGAGAAAGCAAAGACCGAGGCTTCTCAGGAGGTCAAATCAACTCAAGATGAAGCTGCAGCATCCGAGGAGCGTATTCAAACAGTCACCCCTTCCACTCCTGCGTCTGCCAAACCTACCTCTCCTACTGCTTCAGTAACCTCTTCAAATACCAATAAACCAAGCACTCGTGGAGCAATCCCAGCGGTTCCGGTCGTTCCCGCAATGCCCAAGGCAAGCCCTAAGGATACCAAGAGCCTTGCAGGTACCGATGAGAAGCCTAGTGCGCAGGCTCCTGCTGCTCAAAGTCCTGAGAGCTCTGCGTCTGCCTCTAATCAGGAGCAATCCAGTGCTACTACCGCAGAGCCTGGCTCTAAGCCTCCCGCTCCTGCTGGACCGAAACTCTGGAGCGGCTTGTTTCAGCGTTCGGTGCCTGCTGTGACACCCTCACCCAGTGCTACTAACGCCACATCCACTACTGCCGATGCAGCTGCCAATTCCAATGAGACTACTGTGCTAAGCAATGGAGTTTCCGGTGCTGGCCACTTTGCAAAGTCCAACGCGAGCTCTTTAGCCGAGGCTTTGCATGCTTTTAGTATCACGAGCGGCCACAAGATTGCCTTCCTCGAGCCTAGGGGCTTGATAAACACTGGCAACATGTGTTACATGAATTCGGTAAAGTCTCAGTCTTCTTACTTTTTCCGAATCAGCACTAATGATATTCTCACAGGTTTTACAAGTTTTGATTTTTTGCCTTCCATTTTATGATTTCTTAGACCAAGTGAGCAAGAAGGCGGCGCACAGCTTCAAGAGCGAAACGCCCCTTATTGATGCTATGTAAGTGCCTGAAGGCTGTTGGCTTTTCTTTGTTTTGTTTTGCTAACTCAATACTATCATTAGGGTCATGTTTATGCGCGAGTATAAGGTTATAGACTCTGCTGTCTCTGTGGACCAACTCAAGAGGCGGCTGAAGAGTGAGGAGCTGGAACAATATGGCGAGCCCTTTACTCCAGAATTTGTCTATAATGCCATGGGCAAACTACCAAGGTTTGCCAGCATGCAGGTGAGTGGGGGGAAAAAAAAAATTCTATTCCATGTAGCCAAACCTGTACTGACTTGACATCTGCAGCGTGGGCATCAGCAGGATGCTGAAGAGTTCCTCGGTTTCCTTCTGGAATCCCTCCATGACGAATGTGCTCACGTGATGCAATACATGACTGATTCTGCCACGGCAACGGCTGCGACCTCTTCTGCCGCTACCCCGAATGGTGCCTCGTCTCCTGCAAGTACTGTCGATACGAGTGACTGGCTCGAGGTTGGACGGAAACAACGGGCGGCTGTTACTCGATCATCTGGTCATCCCATCACGTCCTCTCCGCTTACCAAGATTTTTGGTGGGCAATTGCGCTCCGAGCTACGGGTTCAAGGTCTCAAAGATTCGGTTACCCTGGAGCCATTCCAACCCCTTCAACTTGACATTGGCTCCCCTCAAATTCGAAATATCGTAGATGCTTTGAGGAATTTGACCCGGCCTGAGACGATTCGTGGGGATTTTGGATCGCCCCGAGGATTAGACGCCGTTGCTACCAAACAGGTCTTCATTGAATCCATACCTCCCGTTCTCATTCTCCATTTGAAGCGATTCCATTTTGATGCCGCTGGCACTGGTACTGTGAAGATTTGGAAGAAGGTTGGCTACCCTCTAGAGCTAGAACTTCCAAAAGAGATCTTCTCCCGACAAAAGAGGAATGCCCTTCAAGCCGAAGGGGCCGGGTTCCCCCGATACAAGCTTATCGCGGCTGTCTACCATCATGGCAAAAATGCCAGCGGCGGACATTATACCGTTGATCTTCGACGCCAGGATGGTCGTGAATGGATACGTCTTGATGATACTGTCATCCGGCGTATTAGGAGCGATGATGTTGCAGAGGGTGGTGTGGAAGAAGAACTGAACAAGCCTACCTCGTGGGTTGACAAGAAAGATGGCGCTGCAGCCCCTGCGTCTGGCAATAGATTTGAAGGTATCGGCGATGATGATGCAGGCGACGACGACGGCTGGAACAAAGTCAGTTCTCCCGCCAACGGAACCAAGAAGTGGAGTTCTATTGTCAATGATTCCGGCTCAAGCAACAGCACACCCGCGAAAGCTAAGGCTGTTAAAGATAACAGCAAAGAAAATAAGGTTGCGTATCTTCTCTTTTATCAGAAGATTTAACAGCCGTCATTATATCGTCCAGCTGTCTTGGTCTCACTGATCAACAAGATCGGAGCCCGCCTGTTATCTAAAGCTTCGTTGAAGATTACTCATACAAAAATCTCAACGGAGCAGTGATGGTGCCACCCAGGCACCTATACTGCTAACCTTAATATGCGTGTAAGAGATCTAGCGGCCATGGCGTAAGAGAGAAACTGTGTCTCTCTCAATGACCCTATGGAAACGGGTTTGAAATGACAGGCGAACGGTCACACTGGCTGATCTGCGGTTTAAAACTACTTGTAAGATGTGGGAAAGGTGGTCACAGTTGGTCATGGATGAAGCAGTACGAGGCGTTCATGAGGCGTCAGACGGTTGTTCGGAGGTTTTACCGTTTCCCTACCCATCAAGGTTTCGATCACCGGGAAGGGAGTCCTGACCATTTGGCGACCGCATAAGTAAAAGTTGATAAGCGCTCTCCCCTTTTCCTCGCACACCACACCATTTTCACCGAACCTGTGTAGAACCTGTATGTCATATTCCTCTGTTGTAAAATAGGGAAGAAAGAGGAAGCAAAAGTACCTAAATGAAAATTACACTTATTACATTATCCATTATTGCGGACTTGGGAGGTTTAAATGCCGCGTAGTGTTGAGATACTTGGGCCAGTTTCACGCTTCATTTGGTTATGGCATTGTCACGTAATGGGGATACTACGTGAGGATACATTATATTTAGTAGACTTGCATAGGAGGGCGTATGGATAATGTGATATAATTAAGTCTAGGCCAGTTTAATACTTTAGGCGGTCCTCGTAGTTATACTTGGAGGCCTAGATCGAACAGCGACCACTTTTCTCTGCGTGTTCATTTGAAGAGGAAAAGGGGGTGAAGCATGACAAAACTGCGCAGCTCATACGTTGAGGGATTGATGATATTTTGGACATGGTTGTTACATCTTTCTCAATCTCATTATCCAACAAACCTCTTTTCGTAAGTAATATACCCCTTTGTGACAAATCTTGACTTATTCACTGTGATAATATTCTCTACCTATGGTCCCATACATTTCTACTCCCCTCAGTCCGCAGTCAAAAGTAGGTCACATCATCTCACCGTCCGTTGGTTCTCCTGGTTACAACCCTGTAGTTGGAGTCGCATTTATTCTTCACCCAGCTCATCTTGTGCCAGCATTACATTGTAGCAAGGCGTACATAAGCAATCGGCTACATGCTTAGGGGGAAGTGGCGGTCCCACTTCGACAGGCTGCGAACCACATTCACCGCATCTCAGTCTACCGTCTCTAGCGACTTGATTTCGAGACAACATTAGTATATAAGTTAATATTAGCGTCAGAAAAAGGTGCTCTTTGCTTACCCCTTGCATTTTCCATGTCGGACCAAGTTTTCGTCCACAACAGTCTGGCACCGACCACCCTAGTAGAATAGTATTCTGCCGTTTGAAGAAACACATGGTCTGGATCAGAATGTTAGATCAGAGTGTGTTATGATCACTGGTGATGATTACGACGACTTGGGTTCTCGTGTTCTTGAATCGAGGCGGTCTCGGTATACTGCTTCGTCAAAGTATCATGGGAAGCTTCCAAACAAGCATAGGTCGAGTGTCGGTGGCAAGTTTGACCGCCAGCTTGGACAAGCGCACTGGATCAGGTTCTATCATATATACGGGCAAAGCCTATATCGTGTGATCAAGTAAGTAGGTAGTACCATTTGACTACCCTAGAAAATTCCCGCCTCCACGATGTCTGGATGTTTTAAAGTTTGAAGCACATTCTTCCTCGAACTGGAGATTAGTAGTCGGATGACCTGCTCGCGTAGGAGCCAAAGCAGGTTTGGCCTACTACCCAGGCTTGCAAACTCTCGAGCAAATATAGGGTCCGCAGCCCATTGGTCAGAAAATATTATATCGAAATTTAGCGCATCGCAACATGTGCTAGTGAATCCTGTCTTCGGAGTCATAGATCAAAGTTGAATGCATAGTGATAACGCGTAGAGTCGTCACGATGGCGTGAGCAAGCTCAAGTGGAAGGGTGGGAGTATCGTTTAACTCTATGGACATGGCGTCTTAGTGGCAAAGAGGTGTGAGATGCTCGTGAATAAAAGAAGCGTGTGTCTGGAAAAAAAGAGGTTTAGGAATTCTGGTGGTTTGCTACGTATTGCGCTATTCAGTATAGAGAAGAGCCGAGAGCTATTGGTAGTTACTGCACACAGATGTGTAGCTTTCAGAAGCTGTCTGGATCTGATGAATCTCAAGAATCGGTTAGACAATGTTCCATTTTCAGTACGAAAGTTTCCTTTGACACATTTGTCTGGAGACCACTTACTTTGGAAGTCTTTTAAGAAATTAATGATTGAATTACGCTCCCACACACTCTATGGGATGGAACGCAGCTCATCATGGGGACACACAGAGGCAGACAGGAATGTAAGCTGCTCGGAGCGCACTCGAGTCTCGAGGTAGCCCAACTAGTTCAGTTCCTCTATGTTGAGAAGGATCGAAATCCTTCTAACTTCCTCCATGTCGATCCCTGTTATTGTTTTACTATTGACCCAGTAGCCTACAATAGAGATGACGTGTTATCTTCCTCAGCTTCCTCAGGTTGCGCACCTTCAAGATAGTGCATTTGCACGATGGCGGCCATGAAATACATGGTCGCAGGAGTGGTTCGAAGTGTATTATTCATCAGATAGAGTATATTATTCGGATTACTTGGCAGTTAGCTTGCTCGGTGCCTTCGAGTCATAAAGTACATGTATAGTCTGAAGGGAGATCAATGCTCTTTACAATATGATTGAGAGAAGTCATAGTGATTAGGGTGACACTTATTGTGTGTTCTATCTCCCAAATGCATCTCCATGATGAAGTCACGAGAAGAGGGTTAAGTAAGATTACTACCTCATGATCCACCCGAATCAACATGCAGGCACCTAACCACAGCGCGCTCACACACCGGCTCACAGTAGGCCTGAAAACATGACGTTCATCTCACTTCTAGCTTAGATCTAGGATAATCTAGGATAGGGAGAAGTCACCCGGCAGTCTATGATAATAAATGATGCGCACGATGTGAAAACATCTTATCATATGTAGCATGCGTATCGACAAGCGTGAGAATTAGCATAATAGGGGCTATGGAAGGTGTATCTGTGCATGCGTAAGTTGAGTACTGTATATTCTGCTGCCCGAAGTCTTAGTTGGGAAGTTGAGCTGACCAGCTGTCTTTAGTTGCTTCAACTAAAGGGGGTAGAAAGGGGGGAGGGAAGGCATAGAAGTGAGAAGATTTCTCTACGTATTTCTCGAGAGAACCACGATGGCCTGAGCTTCTAAATTTCTTCATATACTATGATATTACTATAGCAGTCGAGTTTAATAAATCGTATGATCATATTAGTGTCGAGCTTTATCATGTGTTCTGTCTCACCAATAGCGAGCGGCAATGCATAATGCAACGAGGTGTCCAGCTTAGGCACTTAGAGACATACATCATATAGGCAGGATTTATCTAGGAAAGTCAATGGAGTTGATCTATAGAGTCTACCTTGTCCAGCTGTACCTGACGGCCTGAACGTTTGATGATAATGAGTGCGCGTGAACGAGTGATAGTCTCCTGATGAGATGGAATGGAGCAGATGCCGTTGTAACTTGTTGGGTGTCACATCCTAATTACCGTTGATATCTATATGGGCCAGGGGAATAATAGGCATATGGAGCATATCCAAGTACTCCAGAACCCATGCCAGGGGCTGCCGGTTGGGTTGAGAATGGCACCGAAGGAGTAGCAAATTGGGCTGCCATTTCTCTCCACACCTTCCAAGCCTCAAAGAAGTTTGATTGTCTCTCTTTATCGGAGAAACTAGCCTTTTCCCAGATAACACCTCTGTTGTACGGCTTCGGGATTGGTAAAAATATCGTTTTAGCGTGCATGTCGTTTTCGAACCAAATACCTGGAACATCCAGTTGGAAGCCATAGTCTTTGAAGTCATTCGATAGCCCTTCAAGTAGTACATCTCTATCTCTGATCAATGGCTTGTATGCAGCAAACCGTCGGAGGTCAACGGGCGGAGGGGATGGCATTGCCTCTTTATGCAGCACAGCAAAGTCGGTAGGGCTGGAGCTCCTTGGCACCATGTGCAGGTCAGCAAAGTTAGCCGAGAGAATGATCTGTATTCGAACGACCTGGGGAGAATAATTGTTTGTTTGGCGGCCATCTATCGTCCAAAGCCTCTGGCCGGACTTATCTTCCCTCATGCAAACGATGTTACATGTTACAAACACGCTCTCTGGCCGATACTAAGTGCCTTGTGGAGCAACGAACTGGTCGAACACGCGTTTCTTGATTTCCCTCAATTCCTCTGTGCTGGCCATCTTCGGTTCTTGAAGTTCCAGGCTTGTATTAGGTTGTGCGTTATAGGTACCTGCTTGATACCTAGTCCCTTCGGCTGTTTGAAGTCTTTCATACTCTGGCCCCCGAGCCGTTAAAGATCGACGACGTCTAGCGCTATGCTGCTCATTCGATGTGTTCTTGGCGCTGGTGCCCTCTGCCCTGCCTGATCTACCCTTGCCTTTCGTGTGCTCTGACTTTGTGCTTGTCCTCCTATCTCCCTCCCCATCTCTCCGCTTCGCTCGAGATTCCTCTTTTGACTGCTCCCTTGAGCCCCGCGCTTTGTCTCTAGTTTTAAAGTTGGGTATGCACTGCACTTCCTTCAACCACACGATTTGGTCTGTGCTTGAAATCTCACGCCAGTCACGATGTTCTTTTCCGCGCTTTGGTGGAAGATATATGTACCTGGGATCTATTGATATACTGAATCCTTTTCCGATGACAAAAAGAAATCCACAATCTTTGTACGTGTCTCGGAGTTCTTGAGAAATGTCTTTCACTGCTTGTTTCATCAGTTCTTGGCAATGATTTATAAGTCCCACAAGACAGAGCCTCAGCTCTTGCCTGGCGTTGGTGACCTCTCTTTTCGCCTGATAGACTTCGTCTTCGATATGTCCTTTTGTTGTAACGGAGTTAGTGTTTCTTGATTTCGATGCTACTTTTGATGACTTGCTTCGATAATTCTGTGGGTTTTTGCTCTTTTCTGAGTCAATGGACTGTATAAGATTTTGGTGAGCATCTTCTGCTTCTTTTAGGAGGCGATATTTCGCGTCAAAATCATCCTTTTGAGTCCTCAGCGCTGTGTCTCGAGACCATATGTCGGAATCTTCCTTCTGCAATTTGTCCCCCAATGCTTCATCCAGGTTTTGGAGCAATCTCTCCAGTTCAGAGGAGCGAAGACAGCCATCCAGCAGCTTAAAAACAACGTACCGAGCTTGCGGTATGCTGCAGGATATTTCCTCTTCTTCTTTTAGGCCCCATAGTGCGTCGCTGTCGCTGTCTTCGTGTTCGGGGATAGGTCTCATGGGATACATCTTAACAGATATTTCGATGGACTCTTCCCTTAGCCGACGGCAGTCCAAACTTTTCTCATGCACATACATTGCATCAGATAATCGCTTGCGAAACTTTGGGAACGCCTCTTCATCGAGGTTGGGTAATTCTAGCGGATAGCGGTTTACGTTCATTGAATAATCTTGTCGTCTTGTATCAGTTGACTTATGCCTTCTCCCTGTGCGATGATCCATTGTAGACCACGTTGCTTGATTTCTTCGATCGCTAGCTGTTTCAATGCCTGAGCTGACGACGTTATCTTAGCAAGTGATGAGCGCGCTGCGATGAGACAAGTTGTGCCTCCTGACAGAAGATAGAGGTGATAAGAAAGTATGCGTTGCGAAAGTGATCAAGTTCTCAAAGTGGCCAGCCTCATAGACAAGTCCTGGTACCAAATCGGGAGGGAGTCTGTTTGCCTATTTTCAATGGACAGCAATGCAATATTGACACACTTATATACAAGTTGGCCATCAGAGCCTTTTCTGTTATTGCTTTGTAGACTAAGTAGATCTTTGTTTGTGTGGAACCAACAGCGTAGAAGGTGTAAGTAGTACTGAGTACGAGTCCAATGAGGTAGAGAATACTCACACAACTCAGTCACTGCTTCTACTCAAATATGAATGCCCTGCCGTCCAAATGCTATTTCATAACAGATCATAACAATGGGCGGTCATGTATCTCGTACTGAACCGGTCTCCTCTCTTCGCCGTAGCCTCAAGGGGGGATTTGCGTTCTTGCCATCTCCATGCGCCTGTGTAGTAGATAACAGCATTTCAGAGTGAATGTTGGACTTACCTTAGCTACCACTGACCTCTGAAGTCACGGGGACAAACAGAACTTGTACCCTGTGGGCCGATCTGTCAACTGCGTTGGTTGTTCAACATGTCAGGCAACGATACTGACAAAGAAACCAGCGTGGCAATACTTCTTCTTGGGATCCCAACTGTCTGGTAACGCTGGTTCGGACCTCCGCTGACGAGCATTTTCCTTGTATAGTCATTAGAAGTCTCGACATGCGTAGTTGGCCGCTTTGCCAAGAGGTAAAGGATCGTAAGTGGCCCTTTGCGGGATTGTGTCGTTGAGCGCCGGCGGGGGGGGGGGGGGGGGGGGGGGGGGGGGGGGGCGCGGCGGGGGGGGGGGCGGGGGGGGGGGGGGGGGGCGGGGGCGCGGCCAGCGAGAAACACGGCA